>JAJJWW010017619.1:0-36589 GCA_023531295.1 Papaver armeniacum
CTTTTGAAAAACAAAACTAACGTAAACCCCTTAAATGAGATAGGCTTTTACTTTATTTTGATTTTTTTTAACTGTGTGATCTGGTTAAAATGAATGTCGGAAAAGATAAAATACTAACAAAATAATAGGGAATTAAAAAAAAAAAAAAAGTCATTTTGGTTGAAGTAATAATAGTGGTGGATGTGCAGTTGCGACCCCTTGCTTCCAAAAATATCCACTAAAAGCCTAAGTTATCCTAGCCCATAGAATTATTTGCGCCCCCTAAGCCCAACTTGGACAACGAATTCTTTTTCAGCTTTTCTCTTTTCTGGTTCCGAGAAGCCACACAAAAACTCGAATATCTCATCTCCTCTTCCTTACAGAAGTAGAACAAGTGGCTTTGCACATTGATCAATAAACAGTAACAGCACATATGTAGTTTTAGATTTGTTTTTCTTTTTGATAATATTTTCCGTAATTCCACTAACAGCAATATGTAATTGTACTTATTATCTCTTGTTTTATATAATGATGATGCTGCTACCTGGATTCTAGCATTTGTATCATATGCTAAATAATTCATTGCTTATTAAAATGTGAATTGCGTTTGCTTTTCCTTATGCAAATTCTTTCATTTTTTTTTTTTTTTGGTAGAGAACTGAGCTGAATCCAGCCGATATGATTTTAAGTTTTTTGGTAGATTTTCAAATTACACGGTTATGTCCATTTTCTTTAGGAATGGAGAGGTTTGTAACGGTAACCAAGAGAAAGAGAACACAGAAATAGAATTGCCTTCATCTTCAATCACTCACCGTCCACAACAAGTACCTTCATTTTTTAGTACGTGCCGCAGGCATTGTTGAATGCTATGTTCTATTGGGCGTTAGGCGCCCAGAAAAAAATTAAGTAAAAAGTAGAATTTGCTCGTATGGTTTCTCCTTGGGGCGTTTTATTGCTGGCTCCCCTTTGGGTGCCTAGGCGAGAGCCTAGCTCGCATACGACGTTTTTCGGTAATTGTATATAAGGCATTTTTTTGGGTGTTTTGTGGATATTATTTGGTATATCAAAGGCTAGTAGCCATTGTAACAGGGGCGGAACTGTATATAGACTTTGGGCTGGCTTAAAGTTCAAAAAAATCACAATTTCACCATGGTTTTGAGTTTGGCAAAATAAAATAAAATCAAGCCTAAACATGGGCTTAAGCCACCCCACCAAATCCAATTAGTTTTCAAGCCACCCACCCTTATTTTCCAGTTCCGCCACTGCATTGTAATATACAATAATGAGAATCTTTTTTGGCTACTGTATTATTCTGTTTGCTACCCTATTTTGAAATCTTGGATTCGCCGCTGTTTCCACCCCACAATTAATGTATATATCTATCGTTACAACTACTTCATGTAACTTTATACTAAAGGATGCATGGTACATGCATGTACTAATTCCTTTCTAACGCTACGTTAAACACATACTCTATTGTATGCATATAAATAGAGATATTCCACGATATACTCAACACACATATCCATTAATAAGAGCTTCCTTTGTTCTTCTCTCTATTTATCTTTGTATTAACTTTAGTTTATCTACAACACGTTATCAGCACGAATTGCTCGGTTGAGTATAATATCTTGAAGTTTAATCAAGTGTAATCTCAAGGAGATAATATGTGTATTTGACGGAGGGACGGTCTACAAGCATAGATATGCAATGATACAGGGAAGGATTTATTTATACTTTCTTTTTGTAATTTAGCTAATATTGCATATAGCTTATTTACATACATATCTCATATGGTCTATTGTTTATGTTGTGATTAGGAATTTACAACTATGTACATCAGTAGTTAATTCGATACGCCGATTAATACGCACCAAGTAACAAGGATAAGTCATTAAAATTCACTAATGAAGTTATCCGTTTATTTTTGTTTCATCAATTAAGTTGAAAAAATTATTCAAGTAAGGTCTATATTTCCACGCTTTTTATTTGATCACGATAACAATACTAAGTGTTTGCTTGAGAGATAATTAGAATTAAAATCAAGAACAAAATGATGGAATTTTCTATTTTGAGATTAACGATGTGTTTTAGGCTTATGTTGATATTTTCAAATTTGTTTCAATGAGCCTGAAAACTTCATATATAATGGACCATATATGCCCATGACCTTGTGTTGATGGTGGTTTTTAGTTCAGGGCTAAAATTGTAAAACCTTGTATTTAATGCGTCATCTGCAAAAGGACTGAGCCATTTAAAAGTAATGAGTGCCCGGGCCTCTCTACTCACACATGTATTGAGCAACCCTTATTTATTCAGAATGGTGCATGTAGGTAAATTATCGCCTACATTACTCATTAGTGTATGGTTTATCAAGTATTTTCTTATGCTATGTTCCCCAGCTGAACCCTTAGTATTGGTATGACATGACAATTAGTGTTCACTCGCAGCTGAGTAGCACGAATTTTCCGAAGTATCAAAATTAAGGTCTGCATGAAAATGCTCAATCGGAAGACGCGCTAATCGCTCTCTCGAGAATGAAAGAATTTTGTGTCAACACACAAAATTTGTTAAATTTGTTCAATTTTGTGATAACTCACAAGATTCAAGTTTTCGGCCTAATTAATCTGCAAACAATAGGTCTTTTGCCCCTTGTGCAAATATCTCGAACCATATTGGTTGAGGCCAAACCTAGGTAAGCAAGGAAACCGATCCTCCATGGATCTAGTAGGAGCAAAGTCCTACCGGAAAACAAGAAACAAAAGAGGAACTGCGGCAAATAGGAACAATGACAAAGGAGGCGCGGTCACGCCACATAGCCGGCCAAATCCGCTTTAATAGGCGCCGCCTGTGGCCGTTGGCCACGCTCCATGTCTCTCTTTCCTCTCCCATCGACCAATCAGATCGCTCAAAACCCGCCACACACACTTTTAATAAAGTTGGAAGTTGGTTGGTCGATGTGCCTAATTCCATTAGGAACCTAATATAGACGGCCCAAGCCAGTCTCCAAAAACAATCACAGTCGTACGGTTTATCCACTTGATTTATTAAGTTTAGTCGCTCCTAACGCGACCAAATAGGCATCACCATGCCACCGCAAGCAACATGCCAACACCGCTGCTGCAATTCGCGCCAAAGTGCTAGGATTGCCTACGATCCATCCCAAACCGCGCCTAGTAATCATCGGAGGCGCCATGTCAATTGGCTAGCCAACCTGCCAAATTGCTCCAGCCTGCCAATTGGAAGGCCATGCCATTCCGCGGCAGCAATACGCCAATGTATCATAACAGCGCAGCCGCGTGCTACCTCACTCTTTGTTCATGGCTCACGCCATAACAAATCCCTATATGATTTATTAGGATCCTGGAAACCCACGGCTAAATCCTAGCATGGCCAAGATAATTTTATAGCTAAAGCTAATCAACGGCCTAAAAAGAGTCCAATTTGGCTCATACTCTCCTCACCATTAACGGAGTCATATTCAAACTCTAACCGGGCTATCCTGATCTGAATAGAGTTCTTGTTTTAATGGCTTTGGTCAAACCAAAAGGAAACCCTATTTTCTAGTCATGGCCTAATTATGCCACTCTGGGCACACAACATGCCACAAGCCATGTGGGACCCAGGAGGCCTTAAATAATGGCGCCCGCGCCATATTATGATTACCCATGATCGTCCATGGACATCCCCACATCATGGCCTCGCCATGATTTCTTTGATCAAAACGGCCAAGGCAGTATTTGCTAAGATGCAGTTGTGCCACGCCGCATAGCCGCACGCGCCACTTAGGGTTTTGACATGCCAAACCCTAATTTGGCCAGGACCATTATGCCGCCCCATGCCAAATAGCATCACTTAGGCATTAAGTTTGATGTGGCAATTAGAGCTAATATCATTGAGCCATATTTGGATCTAACACCAATATGCCAAGATATAGCAGTCGCCACTATGCCGCTGGCAGGTACCACCTTGCCGCTATGCCATTGGCAGGCGCCACTTTGCCACCTTGCCATTGACAGGTGCCACCTTGCCTCCTTGCCACTACACCACTGGCAGGCGTCACTTCGTTGTTATGCCGCTGGCAGGTGCCACCTTTCCGTTATGCCATTGGCAGGCACCACTTTGCCACCTTGCCGTTATGCCATTGGCAGGCGCCACCTTGTCACTATACCACTGGCAGGCGCCACTTCGCCACTATGCCGCTGGCAGGTGCCACCTTGCCGCTATGCCATTGGCAGGCGCCACTTTTCCACCTTCCCGCTATGTTATTGGCAGGCGCCACCTTGCCACCTTGCCATTACACCACTGGTAGGCACCACTTTGCCATTATGCCACGAGCGCCACTATGCCACAGGTGCCACTTTGCCATTATGCCGCCTAGCTTGCGTGCGATTGGCCAGAATAACTAGGTCTTGCACATTAGACCCACTCAACAACTTGTTGCACATTTTTCCACGAAACACTCGAGACATCAAACATGTCACAAACTGAGGGATACTCATCAGGGTATTGGTCTGGCGGTTTACAGCGTGCGGCGTGCAACACACCCATTACAAAGAAAGTGTCAGGAAAGAGCGGACGGTTAAATAGCAGTAAGAGAATAATGGGTGTAAGGCTGGCCAGTTTCCCATCACAATGGGAACGTGATGGTAAACCGCTTCTATATAACCCCACTTCTCCACTACTTAATTGTCTCCACTTCCTACGAGATCAGGGGGCTCAATGACTTGTATAAATAGGTTTTCAACCTATTTCGACAAACAAGAGAGTTTTGGTTAACAACAA
This sequence comes from Papaver armeniacum, assembly GCA_023531295.1. NCBI lineage: Eukaryota > Viridiplantae > Streptophyta > Magnoliopsida > Ranunculales > Papaveraceae > Papaver > Papaver armeniacum. Next base: position 4,765 of record JAJJWW010017619.1, read on the forward strand.
CGCAAGTATTCAGAAAAAAAAACAAAAAAGAACTGATAGCTTACATTCCACAAGCCAGTTCCAAATTCTGACACAAGTCATAAAACAGCCACACCCTCAAAATTCAATATTTTGATCTCAACACCTTATTTGCTTCCCTCCCTAAGATCAACCCTTCTCATTCACTTTGTGACCGAAGCAAGTCTGGAACGACTATTTCTTGGTTTAGTCCAGGATTGTACAGATTGATCTCTCGAATCTAAAGTACTCACGTGCAGTGCATTTGTTTAGGGTTTAGATTCGTTTCTCGGCGGCACACCCAAATTTACCATTTCAGAGAATCGGCTTTTAAAAAAAAACAAGGCGCGACCACAGTGGGAGATTAATCTCTCGGTTGTGAAGCCAATTTATTATTTTCATTTTCCCATGAATTTTCACAAAGATGGTTGGTCTTAGGACTAATTCAACAACTCAAGGTGCCGGTCAAAATCTTACAAATGGTGATGTTTCTCCCCCAAGCGTCATATCTGATCACGCAGCAAATAGAGAAATCCCAACCTTGGTCGAGTTGGCGCGAGTACAAGGAATTCACACAAGGAACATGGATCTAATGAAGGAGACGATAAACAACATACTCAGTTTCCTCATCAGGTTGACATCAGATTTTGGCGGCTCCTCTATTCCGGAAATTCTAGCACTGGGGACTGACTCCTCAAAAGATGATCGTCCTCAAATCAACAGCTTCACCACCAACCGGAGGCCAGTGGATTAGGAAGCAGCTTCTCTAGTAGAAAGTTTATGTGAGCTCTTACACCTCTCAAAGGACCAACAAGCAGAGACATTCGCTGTGATCAATCAGATAGCTCTAGACACACGCCTGGCTCATTCGCACCCTGAAGCCTCAAAAACGTCAGAGATATCCATAAACAATGTTACATTTACTGAAGATGACATGATGGCAGAAGAAGGCCATAACAGAGCCCTGCATGTTACTGCACACATCAAAGATACAGAGTTCAAGAGGGCTCTCATTGATACATGAGCGTCATCAAATATTATTCCGCTTAAGACCCTCAAGACAACCAAGGTTCCGCCAAATAAAATTGTATGGAAACCTACCATGATGACAGATTTTGAAGGAAACCAAACCAGCACATATGGTTACATCCATTTGAATCTTTCAGTAGGGCATGTACAGTCTAAAGTGATATTCGAGGTAATCGAAAAGGAGCCATACTACCACATGATACTGGGAAGGCCTTGGCTTCACAATAATAAGATTATTCCCTCAATATATCACCAATGCCTGAAAACTATGCTGAATAAAGAAGTTGTTCGCGTTCCTGTGTCATTATCTCCATACGCACCAATTTGCGGCGTGGAGCTGTTCGAGCCAATAGAAAATTCACAAGATCCGTTAAGCAAGGTTTACTGCACTCCACTCCCTACATGGATGTCGATCGAAGAGGAAGACCGGCTCGCATCACTGAACAAAGAATCCAAATCTCACGGCACACCTCCGCTGATGGGAAACGCCGATTCTGCTTCGACTAACAAAAGCTCGGCTCATCTTCATACCAAAAGGGATCGGGCTTTTGTGGCAAGTCGTGACCAAAAAGGGAAAACCGTATACCGGCGCCGCTGTTAGCAATTAACAGGGGAGATTTCCACCAGTTTCTCCGCCCAATGGAATGCAGCCAAAATGACGCGCTGCAAGAAGAAGCACCAGACGCTACACAGAAGTTGCAAGACGGCACCGACTCCACTACAGATGAGCTCAAAATCGTCAATATCGGGAATGAGGAATCTTCAAGGCCTATCTCCATCGGGTTCGACTACGTAAAGGATGAATGCACAAAACTTGTCTATCTTCTTAAGGAGTACCAAGACATATTCGTATGGACATACGAGGAAATGCCCGGCCTGGATGAAAAATTGGTCACTCATCATCTGCATGTAATACCCGGATCCAAACCGGTCAATCAAGCTCCAAGGCAATTCAGGCATGATGTAGAGGAACAAATCAAGATCGAGATTCATAAGCTACTAGCGACCGACTTCATCAAACCCATTCACCATCCCACCTGGTTGGCCAATGTGGTTCCTGTGAAGAAGAAAAGCGGTCAAATCAGGTGTTGCGTCGACTTCAGAGATCTGAACAAATGATGCCCCAAGGACGATTTTCCCCTTCCCAACATTGACATGCTAGTAGACGCCACCAGTGGACACGGCATGTTCTCCTTCATTTATGGGTACAGCGGCTACAATCAGATAAAGATGTACGAACATGACGCAAGTAAGACAGCTTTTTGAACTCCCATTAGAAACTTTTATTATACTGTGATGCCCTTTGGTTTGAAAAATGCTGGCGCCACCTATAAACGCGCCATGACTACCATTTTCCACGACATGATGCACAAGCAAGTTGAAGATTACGTGGACGACATAGTGGTCAAACGAAAACTCGAGTGGCCCATACAAACATTTTGCGGCAGGTGTTTGAAAGGTGTCGTGAATACAAACTAAAGATGAACCCTTTGAAATGTGTTTTTGGGGTTTGTTCTGGCAAATTTCTAGGATTCCAAGTCACTGCTGAAGGAATCAAGGTTGATTCGACCAAGAACCAAGCCATCCTCACAATGCCCCCTCCGTAAACTGTGAAAGAACTCCAGAGCTTCATGGGCAAAGTAAACTACATTCGGCATTTTATACCTGGTTTGGCCCAGCTTATCGTTTCATTCACTCCATTGCTGAAAAAGGGAGCAAGCTTTGTTTGGACCACGCCACAACAAGAAGCCTTTCGGAAGATTCAACAAATATTATCATCGCCGGCAGTTATGAAATCTCTCATACAAGGGAAGCCGTTGTGCCTTTACACCGCTTCCAACACGATCTTCTTTGTTGGAGACCTCCTTGCTCAAGAAGATGATGAGGGGATTGAACACCCTATATACTACTTCAGTCGTACTTTGAGGGATGCTGAACTCAGGTATCCTAAGGCATAAAAACCGTGTCCAGCCCTAATTCATGTTATTCAGAAGTTTAGACACTATTTGTTGTCAAACAAAGTGGTACTCATAGCCAAAGCCGATCCCGTTAAGTTCTTGCTCTCAAAACCAGCCTTGGTAGGCAGGCCGGCCAAATGGCTGCTCCAAATGTCGGAGCTTGACATAACGTGCACTCTTCCGCGAGCTATTAAAGGACAAGCGGTAACGGATTTGCTAGTAGCATTCCCGGGAGAAGGTCAAAGAAGAAGCTCTACATGAAGACCTTCCTGGGGAATTTCCAGAAATCTCTTTTGTCAAAGAAGAAGAGTGGCTATTGTATTTTGATGGATCTGCTACCCCTAGCAATAATACTGGAGGAGCGGGTATAGTTCTGGTGTCTCCAACTGGTGAAGTCTTTTCGCATTCTTTCAATCTGGACTTTCAGTGCACCAACAACTCATCAGAATATGAAGCTTTCCTCATAGGATTGTCAGCGCCAAACGAAAGGGGATCCCCACACCTAGAAGTAGAGGCGACTCCAAACTACTGGTCAACCAGATGAATGGAGTATACTCACTTAAAGAGGTAACACTAGCCCCTTATAGATTTCTGAGGCGCAGCTTCTGAATTACTTTGCTGATGCAACCATAACCCATATTGGCCGCAACAACAACAAACATGCCGATTTCCAAGCTACGTTAGCCTCAAATCTACAGTTTGAAGGATTTGAATAAATTCTGATAGTGAAGAGACGGACCGTGGCATCAACATGGCTTTCACGGGCCAAAGATACTGAAGTCAATGATTGGAGAACTCCAATCGTTCAAGAGCTTAACAGTTCGCTTTCCCAAGGAAATGTTAGTCTCAAAACCCTACGAAACTTCTTCATGCTTCGTGGAGTGTTATACCACCGAAACCCAGATGGATCCCTATCAAGATGCCTCGGAGATGAAGAAGCACAGCTACAACTTAACCGTATTCATAACGAGATCTATGGACAAATGTTAGTTGTGACTCTTTATCGACGTCTTCAACGCCTTGGCTACTACTAGCCAGATATGGAGACCCAATCCCAAGCGCTTCAAGGATCTTGCTCCAATTTCCAGGTGCCGCCACATCAATTAGAAGTTTTTAATGTTGGATATGTTGGGGACCGGCGAGAACCATACGTAAACTATCTCTGTGACGGTGTGTTGCTTGCCGACAAGAAAGACGCAGCCAAGATGAAGCAAAGGTCCAAAAAATTTATGTTTCATGAGGGGATCCTATACCGCAAAAGCTTTGGAGGAGACCTGCTACGATGTTTAGCATAATCTGAAATCCCGACTATGCTGAAGGAAACGCATGAAGGTGAACACCAAAGGAAGAAGAAGTTATTTCTCCAAGTGCACGAAAGGTATTATTGGCAAACTATGGAGGATGATGCAGTTGTGTTTGTCCAGAAATGTCACGAATGTCAAACCCATGGGAACCTCATCCACACGACTTGTACTCTCCTTCATTCAGTAAGTAGTATGTGGCCTTTCTATAGCCGGGGACTCGATATTATTGGGAAAATCAATCCACCATCGTTAAAGCAGCATGAGTACATTATAACCGCAACAGAGTACTTTAATAAATGGGTCGAAGCTATTCCTCTTCGAGGAAACACCGGAGTGACAATTGCAGAGTTCATTAAGGAGTACATCATTTGTCAATTTGGCGTACCTAAGCACATCATTACTGATAATGGTACCCCCTTTGCCAACAAGCAAGTACGAGAGTTGCTTGAAGAATATGGAGTTACATAGGTCTTCTCTACTCCTTATTACCCTCAAGGGAACGGACAAGCCGAAAGCACCAACAAGACTTTGATTCGAATTCTTAGTCGACCAGTGCATGACAATCCTAGGGCGTGGCACAAACAACTGCCTATGGCACCGTGGGCATACAGAGCGGCACCTAGGAGCTCTACTGGAGTTTCTCCTTATTCACTTGTCTATGGTGCTGACGCAATCCTCCTAGCAGAGATCAAAATCCCGTCGGCTAGAATTGCAGCTGCGAGTGGATTCCAATGGAATGAGGTCGAAGCATCAAAATCCAGAATAACGGAGTTGGACACTTTAGATTCCAGGAGAATTAAGGCGGAAGAACATGTTCAGGCGTACAGAAAGAGGATCTCCGGGGCATACGATAAAGCTATAAAACCTCGAGTCTTTCAAATAGGAGATCTTTTATTAAAGACCGCGAAGCACATTCATCAAGACATGTCCGCACCAAAGTTTTCACCAAAATGGGAAGGTCGTTATGTGATCACCAAAGCCTATAACAACGAGTACTACAAGATTGTCAAGGAAGATGGAGGCAAATTGGAAGTATTCATCAACGAAAAATGGCTCAAGGCATATTATGCCTGACCAATGTCCCATATCTCTCTCGCCGTCTCATGACACGGCCAATCCGGCATTATTCATTTATCTCATATCTGAGTTATCAAAGTTTTCATTATTCAAGGCATATTAATGTAAACTCCATCTGCTTACCAAAAACCAATGCAATTCATTTTCCAAAAAATGTTCAAAACCCCAAAAAAAAGAACGACCAAACAATCTCATGCCTACTTATTCAAAACAATAAGACATAAGTATGGCTCAGAAAAGGCCATCCAACAAGTTGTAATCCCTTGAAAGCATCAATTTCGGCCTATCCTGATACCTTTCAGTCCTACTCTTCAAGTTTTGGATCGCCTGTTCCACCTTCTCAGATTCCGAAGCCAAGGCCTTTTCCTCCTCCAAGATAGCTTTCGCAGTAGGAACAACATTGGCAATGATTCCAGCTCGATCAACTTTGATGATATCAAGGAGATGTCGCAACCAGCTCACGTTGAAACCTATCGATTCACAGGTAGATACCATGTTTTCTCACTTTTCAACAGTTGATTCAGCAACGTTACGAATGGATGTATTTTCTATCTCTGCAACCATGGATAGAAGACAGTTCACTGTGGTGACCAAAGCAGATGAACAATGTTACACCACGTTCCTAGTAGCAATGTGGCCGTACTTCCTCCATATTTTTGTGTACAAAAGCACAAACTCCTTCCGCACCAGGAACTTACCAACAGTCCGGTAACTAGAAGACAAGCATTTCATGTGAACATCAAACGGCAAGCCTGCATTGGGATACTCGCAAGAGAAGACGCCCAAGTCAGCGTTTTCCAGGTCTACAGCAGTAGGTGTGTCTGAACTTGAAGGAAGAGGAGTGGCCAGATTGTCATCGTCTACCACTGTTACGCACGTTCCAGCAGGGTACCTCTAAAAAAAAGGAGAGAAAGTTTTCACCTAATGGCCATGACAAACAAATACCTATTCACTAGTGAAAAAGCATACCGGTATGATCTTCTTGACTCGGAGAATATGGACAGGGGAGTTGTAACAAGACCCAGGAATTCGCTCACTCTAAAAAGAAAAGCGATGTTGGAGTCAAAAGAGAAGAGGAATTAATACCTCAAAAAATCAAGAGATAATTAAAGTCATACCCTGGAAACAAGCTTCCTGTGTTTAGTAGAAGAATCTGGCTGGGTTGAAGATGATTCACTCCTGTCTGACATGATGCAAGAATATGGGATTAACAAGAAAATTTCTATTTCAAATCGAGAAGGATGGTCTAGTGTCACCCGCATATATATATGCGCCGCAGAAACCCTAAGAGGAGACAGATGTTGAATAACCTCAACAGGACTTATCCGAAAAGCGAGGATTCAACGCCAAACAAGTCATGCTTCTTGTTGAAACGCTAATTGTAACAGGGAGAAGACTGTCACATAGTCAAAAGAGAAATGCTTTCGGCTCAGTGCAAGATCCTGACAAGTAACATACTCGCTGACTTGGTGAATCGAAATCAAGACTTTGAAAGATGCAATTATGGTTTGACGGCATGATCCACTTCCGAGATAGGCACACCTGCAGTAATGTTTATTCGCTTTGGCTTGATCATTTTATTTCTTAAGCTGTCACTATCTAGTGCTTACCCGCAACAATGTCATTGTTACGTGCTAAGTAGTGGACTTAATGTTGATGGTGGTTTTTAGTTCAGGGTTAAAATTGTAAAACCTTGTATTTAATGCGCCGTCTGCAAAAGGACTGAGCCATTTAAAAGTAATGAGTGCCTGGGCCTCTCTACTCACACATGTATTGAGCAACTCAGTATATTTATTCAGAATGGTGCATGTAGAAACAATCCCAAACATTCTGTAAATTCTTGCCTACATTACTCATTAGTGTATGTTTTATCAAGTATTTTCCTATGCTATGTTCCCAATTTGAACCCTTAGTATTGGTATGACATGAAAATTAGTGTTCACTTCATGATTTGAGTAGCACGAATTTCCCAAGTATCAAAATTAAGGTCTACATGAAAATGCTCAATCAAGACGCGCTAAGCTTGCTCTCTGAGAATAAAAGAATTTTGTGTCAACACACAGAATTTGTTAAATTTGTTCAATTTTGTGATAACTCACCATATTCAAGTTTTCGGCCTAATTAATCTGCAAACAATAGGTCTTTTGCCCCTTGTGCAAATATCTCGAACCCTATTAGTCGAGGCCAAACCTAGGTAAGCTACGAAACCGATCCGCCATGGAGCTAGTAGGATCAAAGTCCTACCAGAAATCAAGAAACAAAAGAGAAACTGCGGCACATAGGAACAATGACAAGGGAGGCGTGGCCACGCCACATATCCGACCAAATCCGCTTTAATATGCGCCGCCTGTGGCCGTTGGCCACGCTCCATGTCTCTCTTGCCGTCCCCCTCTCCCATCGACCAATCAGATCGCTCAAAACCCGCCACACACACTTTTAATAAAGTTGGAAATTGGTTGGTCGATGTGCCTAATTCCATTAGGAACCTAATCTAGACGGCCCAAGCTAGTCTCCAAAAAAAAATCACGGTCGTACGATTTGGCCACTTGATTTATTAAGTTTAGCCGCTCCTAACGCGACCAAATAGGCATCACCATGCCACCGCAAGCAACATGCCAACAACGTTGCTGCAATTCGCGCCAAAGTGCTGGGATTGCCTACGAGCCATCCCAAACCGCGCCTAGTAATCATCGGAGGCTTCATGTCAATTGGCTAGCCAACTGCCAAATCGCTCCAGTCTGCCAATTGGCAGGCCATGCCATTTCGCGGAAGCAATATGCCAATGTGCCATAACAGCGCAGTCGCGTGCTACCTTACTCTTTGTTCATGGCCCATGCCATAACAAATCCCTGTATGATGTATTGGGATCCTGGAAACCCACGGCTAAATCCTAGCATGGCCAAGATAATTTTATAGCTAAAGCTAATCAACGGCATAAAAAGAGTCCAATTTGGCTTATACTCTCCTCACCATTAACGGAGTCATATTCAAACTCTAATCGGGCTATCCTGATCAGAATAGAGTTCTTGTTTTAATGGCTTTGGTCAAACCAAAAGGAAACCCTATTTTCTAGTCATGGCCTAATTATGCCACTCTGGGCCCACAACATGCCACAAGCCATGTGGGACCCAGAAGACCCTAAAGAATGGCGCCCGCGCCATATTATGATTACCCATGATCGTCCATGGACATCCCCACATCATGGCCTCGCCATGATTTCTTTGATCAAAATGGCCAAGGCAATATTTTCCAAGATGTCGTTGTGCCGCGCCGCACAGCCACACGCGCCACTTAGGGTTTTGACATGACAAATCCTAATTTGGCCAGGACCATTATGTTGCCCCATGCCAAATAACATCACCTAGGCATTAAGTTCGATGTGGCAGCTAGAGCTAATATCATTGAGCCATATTTGGATTTAACACCAATATGCCAAGATATAGCAGGCACCACTTCGCCACTATACCGCTGGCAGGTGCCACCTTGCCGCTATGCCATTGGCAGGCGCCACATTGCCACTACACCACTGGCAGGTGCCACTATGCCTCCGGCAGGTGCCACCTTACGGTTATGCCATTGGCAGGCACCGCTTTGCCACCTTGTCGGTATGCCATTGGCAGGCGCCACCTTTCCACTACACCACTGGCAGGCGCCACTTCGCCACTATGCCGCTGGCAGGTGCCACATTGCTGTTATACCATTAGCAGGCGCCAATTCGCCAATTTGCCGTTATGCCATTGGCAGGCGCCACCTTGATATTACACCACTGGCAGGCGCCACTTTGCCATTATGCCGTTGTTGATGGTGGTTTTCGGTTTAGGGTTAAAATCGCGAAACCCTATATTTTAATATGTTTTCATCCTGCAAAGGAACAAAAAGCCATTTGGAAGTGATGAGTGCATAAACCTTTTCACTTACATATGTACTGAGCAATTCAACATATTTACGAAATTTACCCAGAATGGTGCATGAAGCAACAATCCTAGATATTCTGTATATTTTAGCCTATTGCATTATTCACTAATGCATGGCCGCCTAGTATTTTCCCATGCTATGTTCCCTGCCTGAACTTTCAATGTTGGCATGACATGACGATTAATGTTCACTCGAAAGTGAGTAAGCACGAATTTCCCGAAATGTCAGTATTGAAATCTGCATGAAAACACTCGCGTAGGCTACACCACCCTCTGACAAAGAGTGTGTTAAAACATCTTTTAATTAAAAGTCAGCGTGATCGAACGCGTTTAAATTCCTTAAGGAAAATCTAGACTGTCCATATCAGTCTTAAGAAATAATCACGGCCACATGATTTGGCCGCACAATTTAATAGGCCTAGCCTACTCCTAACGGAACTAGGCGATCGTCGTGATAAACACCGGCAGGCTCACTAGCATCCCTGCCGGTCGAAATTCCTTTAGATCGCCCGTTACCTTCTTGAACGATCACCAAAAAGTAGGTGATCGCAATATAGCTCAAACGAGCTAAGACCGGCAAAAACGGTCTCAATATCCATCGCATCCGTCCAACTTAGCCGGCCTAGTTGAATGGCTTAGATCGCATCTTGAGTGATCAAAGAAACGTTGGCGTATTCACCGGCGACCCAGCTACACCCATGAGTGATCGACTTGCTCACGGCAAGCCAAAAGCGTATAGAATCGTTCACCCAAAGTAGGGTGAACGCGCTGCTTTGAAACACTAATTGGTGTTTGCGGCAGTATGTTACTGCCGCAAGTCGATCACGATCGTCCATCTTTACCAACCAAAGTAAGCGGCTTAGATTCAATTCCAGGCGGACCAAGAGAGGTCAGCGCGCTCACTGGCGCCCCGTCTTTACATAGGGCCGATCGGCCTGCTTGAACTACCGCGCAACGCTTCAAATCGTTTAGCCAAAATAGGGTTGGTTGCACGGCCCGTATGCCCTAAAATTACATTAATGGCAATAAACAATTGCCGCAAATCATCTCGTCCATCGAACTTCGCTAGCCTAGTTGGATAGTGTAGATTTATTTTCAGAAAACCAACAAGGTAGCATTTTGATCACTGCCCCCCCTCTTCCATGAGGAGTGATCGTTCAGGCCAAGGCTCGCCCATGTGGCCCCAAACGATCACTCAAAAGCGTCCATTCATGCCACTTGTATGATTCAGCAGCAGTATTAATTGTCGCAAATCGTTTCAGCCGCTTAACTTGGCTAGCCGATTTTAACGATCCAGATCTTACCTGGATCGACCGATAGGATTTTAGAATGGCTACCAGTCGCCACTCTCCTATAGGGCCTGACCTGCCACTCCCTAGGATGGGTGCGTAGCTCTTACCAACTCCCTGAAAGAGGACGGTCACGCTCCTTTTAAGACGCTCAATTCGTGACTGATTCAATCGAGCTCTAAAACTACGATGCATCTAGCACATCGATTATTTTTCAGCTGCTTGTTTGAAAGCGATGCTTTATAAACATCGACTATAAACAATGTTATGCAAATATTGATTTCATAAATAATTTATTATTTGACCTAAAAGCACTATGTGCTGCCTTTAGCGGCGAGTCTCACGACTTGACCCACTTACTCGAGACATCAAACATGTCACAAACTGGGGGATGCTCACTGGGGTATTGGTAAGGCGGTTTACAGCATGCGGCGTGCAACGCGCCCATTACGAGAACGTTTCAGGGAAGAACGGACGGTTAACAACAAATGAGATAGTGGGTGAAGGCGTGACCAGTTTCCCTCATAGTGGAAGCGTGGTGATCGCCACTTTTTACACAACTCCACTTCTTCACTTCCTACGAGATCAGGGTGTGCTCGAACATGACTTGTATAAATAGGATTTCAACCTATTTCGAAATACAGACAACAAGTGTTATCAACACAAATATCCAGAAACCATATTCTGATACAAGTCATAAAACAGCCACACCTTCCTAATTCAACATTCTGATCTCAAACACCTTCTTCGCTTCCCTCCCTAAGATCAACCCTTCCTTGTGACCGAATTGAATCTGGAACGGCCATTTCTTGGTTTAGGCCAGAGTCTTACAGATTGATCTCTCGAATCTAAAAGTACTCCCGTGCAGTGCATTTGTTTAGGGTTTGAATTCGTTTCTCATCAACACACCCAAATTTACCAAAAACCGCAAAATCAGTTTTTACCCACAAACAGCCGCTAGCAGGCGTCATTGCGCCACTATGCCACAGGCGCCACTTTTCCATTATGCCACGAGCGCCATTATGCCACAGGTGCCACTTTGCCATTGTGCCGCCTAGCTTGCGTGCGATTGGTCAGAATAACTAGGTCTTGCACATTAGACCCACTCAACAACTTGTTGCACATTTTTCCACCAAATACTCGAGACATCAAACATGTCACAAACCGAGGATACTCATCAGGGTATTGGTCTGGCGGTTTACAGCGTGCGGCGTGCAACGCGCACATTACAAGAAAGTGTCAAGAAAGAGTGTACGGTTAAATAACAGTAAGAGAATAGTGGGTGTAAGGCTGACCAGTTTCCCCTCACAATGGGAACGTGATGGTAAACCGCTTCTACACAACCCCACTTCTCCACTACTTAACTGTCTCCACTTCCTACGAGATCAAGGGGCTCAATGACTTGTATAAATAGGTTTTCAACCTATTTCGACAAATAAGAGAGTTTTGGTTACCAACAACACAAGTATTCAGAAAAACACAAAAAAGAATCGATAGCTTACATTCCACAAGCCAGTTCCAAATTCTGATACAAGTCATAAAACAGCCACACCCTCAAAATTCAATATTTTGATCTCAACACCTTCTTCGCTTCCCTCCCTAAGATCTACCCTTCTCCTTCACTTTGTGACCGAAGCAAGATTGAAACAGCCATTTCTTGGTTTAGGCCAGGATTGTACAGATTGATCTCTCGAATCTAAAGTACTCACGTGCAGTGCATTTGTTTAGGGTTTAGATTCGTTTCTCGGCGGCACACCCAAATTTACCATTTCCAGCTGAATCAGTTTTTACCCCAAAACACCTTGTTAACGCTGATTTTGACAAATGAGTCAATCTTTTTGACCATTAAGAAATTTGGTCTCGGTATTATTTTGTTCTCTATATGATATTGGTTCTTGTCAAAATGATGGCTTTTATTCAATTGGTTGAACCAACTCGACTCAAATACAAAAATAATTTTTGGGCTCAGAAGTACTTGAGCACCATTGTTGTCAATTTGATGTGGAAATCATTTCATTATGGAAAAGGAATATATCCCATATAAAACCTTCTACCGATGATGGTCTACCGTCTAAAAGGTAAAGTCATATGCCCCTATGTTTCTAAGGAAACATATTGTCCTCAATTTACATTGAGCAACAAAAATCTTTGTTGAAAATAACTAAAGAGCTACGTATTGCTTTGAAGAAATTTTTGAAATGATTCATGAAATTCTATCCCCAAACATGAAGTTCAGTGGATTAATCCACTTACTAGACTATTGAATTAGAATCAGTAGCTTCAACAAAGTTATGTTGCAATTAGAGCATATGCGTCTTAACTTTTGCGTAAGGACTCACAAAAGGTGATATAAGTCATAATTTTTTTCCACTTTTCTACTTCATCCATGATACTAACGAACCAATATATGTTGAAGTATAAAAATAAGAGATTTATTGTAAGTTGTCCAATCTAAAGTAAGTGGTTGACATGCAAAATGAGATTCTCTTGACCCATTGAGATGAAGAAATTTCTCAATTAAGCTAATTGTAGAAAAATTGAAGATATATAAAGAACTCTAAAATAATGAGGTAAATGCTTAGTGACTCATGTGAAGCATGTGAAAAGGGACATATATATATATATATATATATATATATATATATATATATATATATATATATATATATATATATATATATATATATATATATATATTATGAGACAAAGATGTATTTTTTCCCCTGGTAGTAATGACACCAAAGTACATGTATCAACTGAATATGTGATGAAGCTAAGATGTAACTCTAGCTCTCATCAAAGAGTTGGGAATGAATCTTCTTACCGGTATTGGTACAAGCAATGCAATGCGGGTACCATAGTAGCAACCAATTTCCATGGGAAATTCATACTTTAGACATCAACCCTAATAACAAGAAGAACCTTGACTGGCCAATTGACTATTTAATTGAACAAGATCCAATATTTGCGCTTATGGAATGAAAAGTACATCATTCCCACAAGACATAAATTCTCTAAAGCACTTGAGATATATCTAAATGAAAAATGTATCATCCCCCCTGAAACGTAACATGTATTCACTCTAAAGTACTTTAGTTGAATCCCTTTGTTGTTATGTAATAAGGCCACACCACTTATTAAATCTCTCAACACTCAATGTCTAGCCGATAGTGGTTTCCCTCCCACTAACTTAAGGAATATACACTAGATATTTAGCTAATTCCTTATAGTATAGTGTGACTACGATGATTGGATCATCGAGCGAAGTATTGCTCAAACTTTGTTTCTAAGATAGGACAAAGACTAAAAGTCACAAAAGCTCTGTATGTACCTAGAGCTATCTACACCTTGTTAAATTTCAAAGACATCCATGCAAATGGTTGTCATATGGAAACTTGTAATAATGAGAATGCAATTGATTGCATTTTTATTGTCTTTAATGAATGTGGAAGGAAGCATATTCTTAGAGAAATTTATGAGCCAATTTGGTGAAACGTAAATCACTAGTATTTGGATTATTGAATCCATATTGACCCTGACAACAAAATGTTGGGTATTGACTCATACATGCTTTGGCATAACCATAAAGCCACTTTGGTTGTGACATGATGATCTCGGAAGGCTGATTTACTTGTCTCACACTCGTCCCGATATTGCATACTCTGTAAGTGTAGTAAGTCAATTTATGCATGCAGCAAGTAGCTGATGAGCTATCCTTGTATTGATTTCCTCAGCTAAACAAAAAAGTATAGGAGAGAGCGGGTCTCCCTGCCTAACCGCTTTGAAAGGACTCATACGTACATCACTTTATTTGAGTGAACGAGACAACGAGAAAAAGATTGACAGAATGCGAAGTGACGACATATCTCCCAATAAGTGTTTTCTAAAGTACTAGATACACAACCCCCCTTTCCATTATGCTTTTAAGTAAGAAAGCATATCACTCATTTTACAAAGTCTTCATTAAAACAGGATCGAGACCATCCTAAGATGCAAATGGGAAAAAATCCATATTACAAAGAAAACAACGAGAAATTTAAAAAAAATATTCATGCAGAATGCGGACCATTAAAGTGACTTATGGCTCTGGTGGATGTTTTGACATTTTGGACTAGTTATAGTTCCCCAGCAATTTGCGTTTGAAAACTACTAGCATATATTTTACATATAAGGGCTCACCACCCCTTGTAAATGGTAGCGAGTGTACATCAAAAGGACTTGATGGTTATTGCATGTTTAATAGGATCAATGCAGAGCATCATATACCTCATGATTCGCAAAGGCTATCATCAAAGGTTACAGATGATGTCTAAGGCATGGTTATGCGTACAAACCTACTTTTAATTGCTTGGGGGATATGCAATATTAAATGCACCTTTACTTAAATTCGTTTTAGAACCTAATATTAGTCAATCTTTTCTGCGTACCAGTTGGTAACTGAATATAAACCTGACATTCGTATTCTTACGCATTTTTGGTTGCATTATATATGTGCCATTACGAGTTCACATCGTACTATGATGGGTCACAAAAACGATCAAGTAGTTATGTTGGATATTTACTCCCAACAATTATTTGCGTGTTAAAACCTTTGGCAGGAGATCTCTTACCGTTAGATTTGCGGGTTATTACTTTAACGAGACATATTCACATTGTTAGGGGGGATAAGAAAAAGTATCTTCTAAGGGAACGACATGAATTGTCGTGATGTGTTCGCATTGTGTCTCATATTGATTCTTATACTCCACAAATGTAAATGTGAAGTGAAAGAATAATCGACTTTCAGAATGTACATTGATGTCGCTAAAGTGATGAGATCACACATAGCAGATGAAAACCTACATGCAAGGTTACAAATCCTCAATAAGGGATATACACCATAGACTAAGGTGTTGCAACAACACTTAGTGGAAGTGTGGTTGAGGTCGTGGATTTATAAAGGAAGTTGGAGAGACCAATTGGTTCGATCAATCCTCACCTAGAAAGAAAGTAGGTGAGGAAGTCACAACTTATTTATATCATAAGAAATCATCTCATAAGATTGTCTATGAATATGTCCATGAATCAAACTGGAGGACGCTCCGAAGTTTAATGATTCCGGAGAACAATGACATCCCAAGTAGATTATGAGAATGTGCACGCGTCAATGGAAAAATCATGCGAGCATATTGATGATTAATTTCATATACACTTGCTTAAGGAAATATAGCAAGATGAGATCGAACCAAGCTCCTTTTTGCTTAATGTCAACGAAAAGCATATTTGGCCTATACAATCCAGGTAGAACTCTTTGACAAATATACAGGTATTTGGTGTGGTAGTGCTAACCAACCAAGTGTAAAGCCTATTGGACATACATGATTAATTTGTCACTAAGCATAATGAGAAGAAGGCAGTCTTAAAGTATAAATACTCGCCTTGTGGCGCGAGGTTTCTCACAAAGCCCTGAAATTGTTCTCTTGTAATGAACTTTATAGTGTTCCGCTACTTAGTTAGCTTGGTGATTTCAAAAGTACTTGAAATGCAGCATATGTATGTGGTTGTTACGTATCTCTGAAAGAATCAAGAGATAGAAGATATTTACAAAAGTACTTGATAGCCTTTTGTTACCCAAATCAAGTGACTATAAACCATAGAGTGTGTTTACAGTTAGATAGAACGCTCACTTATAGATAGAAGCAATCAGACGGATGTGGTATACCTCTAAGTAGCTATTTGATTTGGAGGGGATAGAAAGTAAGTTATTTTTCCATGCGTATTCACAAGAAAGTTCCTTATTTGGAATTATAGCTATCTATGTCGATGGTACAAACATGATGGGTACTCTTGATGTAATAAGAGACCTTAAAAGCTATTTGAAATCCGAATTTGAGATGAAATGTCCGGGGAAAGCTCGACCGAATATTGAGCTTGTGGTATATTATTCCACCAGTTTGCATATGTCTAAAGTTGTCAGGAAATTTAACAAAGACATGCATCCTAATAGCACTCCCATGATTAGTCGAGGTTCAACTGTAAGTAAGTGACCATTTCGTCTAAAGGAAGATGACGAAGATGTGTTGGGAGATGAAATTCCCATATATAAGTACAATAGACGCATTGTTGTACTTAGTATAATAATATACTCGATTAAATTTTACATCCACAGGGAACTTGTTAGATAGATATAGCTCAGCGCCAACGCAACGTCATTGGAATGGTACAGTAAATGTAATCATGTACTTAAAAGTAACCATTGACATGAGTTTGTTTTATCCAAGCAAAGATATAAAAAGGAATGCTAAAGGAACTGCAATCCAAAGGTTGTTGATTATGAAGGAACAATAATCTCTTCTCCAACGAAAGTAATCAAGTGGAGATATGGCAGACTATTTTTCAAGTCATTACCGATATTTAGTTTCGAAAAGTACATGACTAAAGGAACTGTCCGGAACAACTCTGAAAGTAATCAGGGGGAGATGCCGACATCAGGGGGAGGATCCAAGGATATGATGTCGGCATATTTACTTCGAAATTGAAGATGTGTTGTACTCTTTTTCCCTTCGATCTAGAATAATTTTTCCCAAAGGGTTTTGTTACTCGACAAGGTTTTTAGCGAGACAACACTAAAAACATCAAGTATGTTGAACGTTGAAGACATAACGATCGCGTTGATATTACTGAAAATATCTGAATCAAAGAAATGAAACATGATAGTATGTTAAGCAACGTAACTTCCAGAATCAACAACAGGGTCTTATAAACATTCAAGTCACCAAAGTAAAGTGTGATAAACTCCTTTTGAGGCGCATTAGACTAATGAAAATTGTCTGACATTAGGGGGGGCATCTAATGGTGTGTTGAACTATTTTCCTTCACCGAGGTTGCTTTTTCCCACAGGGTTTTAATACTCGGAAAGGTTTTTAATGAGACAACAACAAACACTGGGAATATAATTTCCCAGCTAAGGCTATTGTCTTTCCCATAAGGATTTTATGCCTTAAGAGTTGTGAAGCAACTAGTTAACATCAACGGAGCAAAGTGACCATCTGCAACGGATCACCTTTACTTTCATCTGTCACGTTGTACTCTTTTCCCTTCGTCAAGGTTTTGTCCCACTGGGTTTTAATGAGGCAACATATTCGAGTCCATTTACGTTCTAAGTTTGCTTAATATTGTACTCTTTTTCTTTAGTTCAGGATTTGTCCCTATGGGTTTTCCTGACGAAATTTTAACGAGGAAATTAATTTAGACTCGTTGATCTTTGAAGATCGTATTGCATGTGATGAACTACATGTAAAGTACGAGACAACATGTGAAGTACTACATGTAAAGAGTTGTACCAAGGTTTTGTCCCACTGGTTTTTTCCTTGTCAAAGTTTTAATGAAGCAATTGATATAGGCACAAATCATCAAGGAGAGGACGATATTTGAAGAACTACATTCGAAGCACTATATGTGAAGCACTGCATATGAAGTTCTATTGGACCACACAAGGGGAAGTGTTGTAAATAAATATAATAGTGTGATGTCATCCAAGGGGGAGTGTTGAAGTAATAATAGTGGTGGATTTCCACCCCACATTTATATCTCTATCGTTACAACTACTTCATGTAACTCTATACTAAAGGATGCATGGTGCATGGTACTAGTACACGCATGTACTAATTCCTTTCTAACGCTACATTAAATACATACTCTATTGTATGCATATAAATAGAGATATTGATGTACTCAACACACATATCCATTAATAAGAGCTTCCTTTGTTTCTCTCTCTATTTATCTTTGTATTAACTTTAGTTTATCTACAATACTTTTTCATTTTTAGGGTCCTTCACAAATATCCTTCACCTATGTATTATTAGCTTCTAAAAAGTTATTAGTAGGTCAATGCGGAAATACCCTTTTATCTATTATAGCTGATGGATTTGCATTGGTTTAATTTCTGACTCCACGATACATCTTGGTTATATTTATCCTGCTAACACATATATATTAAGATAATATTAAACTAGTATTTAGGTTTAGTTAAGCCATCGAGGAGCCGTATGAGGCTGAAGTAGCATGCACGGTTCTGCAATAGCGATGGAAACAATGATGTTATAACCTACTATAGTTATCTAACAGTTCAAGTACAGTTGATATAGCCGAGGTGCAGTCTAAATACAACATTCATGCGTGATTTCTAGTAGGATTCTGGTTTATTGGAGAGGATACCAAATCTCATATAAGACAATCATATATTAACAGCCAAAGTACCGCGTAATCTTAATTTTCATGCTTTAATAAAATACCGCGTTAAGTTTCAGTAAAATTTAAAATGTCTAAAATATTCCCCTTAAATGTATTATTACAAAAGAAAAAAAACATTAAATAGTGCCCTTTCTAAAATATAAGTTCTGACAAGGATCACGATAGCTATCATGGTAGTCTGTTGTTTTAACGGTTCAGGTAAGTGTAACAAAGGAGTTTGCCAAGCATGATTGATTAAGCGTTTATCATTTATTCGACGTCATTAAGGATAAGTGAGCTCTAGACTTCATGAATATCACATCACATTACTGCGACCGTTCAAACAATTGTGGAAATTTCATAACTTTGTTGGTGCCATTACCGGTGTCGGATTGTTAAAGACATTGAAGTGGAGAACCTTAAGTGACAACAAATACACAATGATTTTTGGGGTTAGAAATCAAAAGATCAATATTATCTCGAAACACATAAAACTACTAAACTCTTTCGCTTTTCAAAAAATATAAGAGCCATACTTTAAAAACTGGAAGTGGATTTGGAGCATAACTAGAAATGATCCAGGGCTTTGTTAACTTCTCGTTATAAAGGCATTTGTACTTCTTTTTTTAGAGTAACGAAGATGTGCTTCAATATATACCAAATATATGTCAAAAATGATAATCTGGAATAACTCAAACCTCCATCTTTAGATGGAACTTTTGGAGTTTTAAAATAGTATAAAGCATAGGAAAACATTGGGTTCAGATGGCTTTCCCCCTAGGGTTTTTCAATCTCACTAGGACAACAAGGATAACCAAACAGTGGATGTGATGTAGGGTTCTTCTCTTCTGGTTTCATATTCAAGCAATTGAATAAAACCAACCTAACTCTTATTTCCAAAACTAAAAATCCGCAATATCCTTCTGAATTAGGCCATTTAATTAACGCAAGAACACCTACAGACTTATGTTCAAATTGATGGCTATGAGATCGAAACTAATTGACCAGCTGTGTAGCGGGTCATTTTTCTGTTTTGCTCGAGGACTAGCAAAATATAAGTGTGGGGGTGTTGACAAGCACATATGTGCTACATTTTATACCCATATTTATATTAGTTAGGACTCGACATTTTGACTAACAACACTATTTTAGTGCTTTTGTAGAAAGCACAAATATTTCGATCATCCGAAGAATAAATGGCTAAATGAGACATAAATGGCATTTGTTGTGGAAACCTTTGATGGGCACGCCGATTACTCATTTCTCGGTCGGAGACCAACCTAGTTGGACAAGGAATTATTTCTCCACCAAAACACATGGATGCTAAGAGGTGTGATGTGGCAACTTTACAACAGATGTTGCTTGCAAAAGGCATATTCGATTTCTACTAAAATAGTTTTCTTCGCATTTGTGGCGGGAGCTGAGAAATGAGAGGGAGTTTCTTTAACCCTTCAAGTAGCCGTCGTAAAACTGAGATGGTGATTTTCTTGATCGTTCTCTGCTTGTTCTCCCAACATCAGCAGCACCATGAGATGGTTCTAATAGATATTATATTATCCTGTTGCCTTATTTTCCTTTAGGAGATTATCTCCCTTTACTTTGATTGTAATGACAAAAGATATTATGAAGGTTTTATATATATTGGTCCTGGGGAGAACATTTCTCTTCAAGGAAGTTATCATCAAATCCAAGATGGTATCAACCCTCCTACGATCCTATTTTCTCTAAACCATTAAAATCAATGGCGACGGAACAACTGGAAGCTCCCATGGACATTCTTTGAGGCATATAGTTCTATGCATCTCAGCAACCCGATGATGCTTTCTACATGGATACCGGTGCTACCTCGCATCTCACCTTGATTAGGTACTTTACATAACGTTTCCAACTCTAGTACTATAAGGTCTATCTTAGTTGGCAATGGCAATAGCATTCCGATTAGTGCTAGTGGTACCAAGCTCATAAATCTCCTTCTCGCACCCTTCAACTCAAAAATACTCTTGTTGTTCCCGATATTATCAAGAACTTAGTTTACGTTCGTAAGTTCACCACTGATAATCGTGTATGCATTGAGTTTGATCCGTCTGGTTTTTCGTGAAAGATCGACTTGAGGAGGATTATCCTTGGTGCAATAGTTAGGGGATCTTTATCCTATTACCAACTCTTGCCATGCCACCACAAAATCGTCCCGAGTCTTCCCCATTTCTCTTCTTGTCTTTTCGCGAGATATTTGGCATAAATCGCCTTGGTCACCCGGCAAAGGCTGTTTTAGATGTTCTTCGTACCAATAATTCTATTCATTGTAATAAGAATCAACATTCTAAACTTTGCCATTCATGTCAAGTTAGTAAACATGTTCGATTACCTTTTTCTGAATCAAATTCCAATACTTTTGCTCCATTTGATATCATTCACGAGTGATTTATGGACCTCTCCATTACATGTTGATACCGGTTTTCGTTATTATCTTATCTTATTGGATGATTTCACCAACTATCTTTGGGTTTATCCTTTAAAATTTAAATCCCAAGTCTATGAAAAGTTTTGGAATTTCGTTCTCTTGTTCAAACCCAATTTGAGCGTCAAATAAAAAGTTTTCAATGCGACATGGGACGTGAATTTGACAACTCTTCTTTTCACAATTTTGCTCGTACTAATGGTCTAGTTTTTCGGTTCTCTTGCCCCCAAACTTCCTCTCAAAATGGAAAGGCCGAACGCATGATTCGCCGTGTCAATGATATCACCCGCACTCTTATGTCCCACGCTTCCGTTCCACCAAAATTTTGGGTCTATTCTCTCCTTATGGCTGTTTATCTTCATAATATTCTTCCCACAAAAGTCTTAAAATTTTCCTCTCCTGTGTCTATTCTCTATCAACGCCAACCAACATATGACCATCTTCGTACGTTTGGTTGCCTTTGTTATCCCAATCTCTCCTCTACAACTCCTCATAAACTTGCCCCCCGTTCTACTAAATGTGTCTTCCTTGGTTTTCCTCCCAACCACCGTGGATACCGCTGCCTTGATCTTACTACAAACAAAATCATCATTTCCGTCATGTAACCTTTGACGAGAACGTTTTCCCTTCAGATCCTCCAACACCGTCCGAAAATGAATCCTCTTCTTCTCCTCTTTATTCCCCCTACATTTCATATAATCCGCCTTCTACCAATCCTACTCCACAACTCTACACACCACCTCTGGGACGTCAGACCACAAACCATCCAACTTCCGCCCCTTCACCTTCCCCTCTGTCTCCTCCATCTCGCAAGAGAAAATCATTGCAGCCCACTGGCATACGCCCCCTGTCCCCACTCTCACTCCCACTCCTTCCCAAAGACATCACCGTGCCACCTCATGCTTCCACTCTACCTCCTCCAGACGACCGTCACACTCCCTCCAATCCACCACGGACCACCGTCCACCTTCTTCCACTCCCCTACGGACCACCGTCCACCTCCACCTTACACTCACCCCTCTGAGAAATTCATCCCCCACCTCAAATCCAACTACCACTCAACTACGAGTATCACCCTTACCCACGGCACCTTCGCCTCCTCCCATACCTATAGCTCCTTCTAGACCTACCACTCGTGCCTCTCGTGGTATTTTTCGCCTATAAATCGTCTTAATCTTCATGTCCAAACCCTTCGTCATATCTCTCCTCTTCCTCGTTCTCACCTATATGCTCTTAGAGACATAAACTGGAATCTTTGCCATGAAAGACGAGTACAATGCTATGTTGAAAACTAATACTTGGGAACTTGTACCACGACCACATGATGCTCATGTTATTCGTTCCATGTGGTTGTTTTCGTCATAAATATAATGCCGATGGATCCTTACGGTGACACAAGGCTCGTCTTGTTGCCAATGGCAAATCTCAACAAGTTGGAGTTGATTGTTTTGAAACGTTTAGCCCAGTTGTTAAACCTGCTACTATTCGTACGGTTCTCACTATTGCTACATCACGATCTTGGCCCATACATCAACTAGATGTCAAGAATGCTTTTCTTCATGGTGATCTAACCGAGACAGTCTATATGCATCGGCCTCCCGGGATTTGTTGATTTGATCACCCAGATTACGTATGTAGATTACGTAGATCTCTCTATGGCCTCAAAAGCGAGGCTCCCGGGCATGGTTTCGAGAGATTTGCCAAGTTCATCACAAGTTGTGGTTTCAGCGGTAGTGTATGTGATCCCTCACTTTTTGTTTATCAATCGGGATCGAAACGGCATACTTACTTTTATATGTTGATGACATTATTTTGATTTGCATCTCACGATGCTCTCTATGCCGCTTCATTGATTTGATGAAGAGAGAGTTTGCTATGTCGACCTTGGTCCACTACATCATTTTATGGGCATCACTGTTACTCGTTCATCCTCAGGATTATTTTTGTCTCAGTCATTATATGCACAGGACATCATCGCGCGTGCCTCCATGACAAAATGTAATCCGGTGGCTACTCCGGTCGACACTGATTCCAAGCTCGGTGCCGGCTACGGGTCCGGCTTTTCGGATCCTACTCTATACGAAGCCTAGCGGGTGCTCTTGGTACCTCACTTTTACTCGGCCGAGACATTGCATACGCGATTCAGCGAGTATGTCTATTTATGCATGACCCTCGTGAGCCTCACATGCATGCCCTCAAGCGAATCCTTCGCTATCTTGAGAACACTATCAACCACGGACTATTTCTCTCGGTTTCCACTATTTAAAGCAACGGCATACTACGTGCCGACCAGGGCGGGCTGTCGACTCTCGACGATCGACATCGGCTTTTTGTGTTTTTCTTGGTGACAATCTCATCTCTTGGTCATCAGCGACAAGCAACGATCTCTCGATCCAGTCTTTGAAGCGGAATACCGGGAGTACCAAATGCGGTTCTTTGAGACAACATGGCTTCGCAACCTTCTTCTAGAGCTCCATCTACCTCTCTGACGTGCTACCATTGTTTCTTTGTGACAATGTAAGTGCGATATATATGTCTGGAGATCTGTTCAACATCAGCGCACCAAACATGTGGAGATTGATATACATTTTGTTCGTGAACGAGTCCGTATTGGTGCCATTCAAGTCTTACACGTCCCTACGAGAACCAGATGCGACATCTTCACCAAGGGGCTTCCTCGTCAGTTATTTATTCGTTTTCGTTCTAGTCTTAGCGTTTGTTCCTCTCCCGCTCAGACTAAGGGGGTGTAATAGATATTATATTATCCTGTTGCCTTATTTTCCTTTAGGAGATTATCTCCCTTTACTTTGATTGTAATGACAAAAGATATTATGAAGGTTTTATATATATTGGTCCTGGGGAGAACATTTCTCTTCAAGGAAGTTATCATCAAATCCAAGAGGTTCGATGTACACAGATCATAGACGAAAATGGAGATAGCATCGAACTTCTGCTCGAAGTGATGACAAGCAATGGGATATGGAGTTGTATTATGGAACTGGGGTTGACTGTTCGATCGAATTTGAGATGGTTATAATCGGTGTTGTTGCCGGAAGGGAAGTTATGCACTTGCCGGGTTTGGAAAGAGCTGGTAATGCTCGAGGGCCTTTGAACTCAACTGTCGGTGGTGGCATCAATTGGCCGGAGGTGGATTCTGAGCAGTGAATTGTGTGTTGGCTGGGATAGCAGTCAAGAAGAGCCGCTGTTGTGGTGATTCGATGGAACTGAAGCGAGATGGTTGCAGTTGGATTCAGACCGAAACAAGAATGGATGAATTGAGTACGATGGCTATTGTGGTCTGAGACTCGAGGAGTTGATCGTGTATGTTGTTGGATCGATGGTGGAGGCGATTGAGCTGTTGCGAGCAAAGCATGGTCGTTTGCAGACGAAAATTTGGTTTAACTGCAAATTCTTGTGCGAATGAATGCAAGTGGAGATGTCTGTAATGCTTGGCAGTTAGTGATTAATGGTGGATGATTCAGGTCTAACGAATGGGCAGCAGAGAAGTTGAATATCGATATAGCTGGTCAGGAGGCGACTGGCGGTTGTGGGTTTTTACCCAGACTTGATGTGGATGGGTGACTGCTGGTGTCAGGGAATAGTTGGCTGAGATGTTTTAATCGATTGTGGATGTTACAAGTTCACAGAATGGAGAATTGTCCCGTCGGTATTAAGATGCTTTTGTCCGTAGACATAAGTGGAGGTTCTGAGCGAGAAGCAGCGAACGTGAATGGAGAAATGAACGAATTGGCAGCAATCAAATTCTTGAGACGCAGGAGATGGTAGCAAGCTGAACTGGTGCTGGCGGTAACCGTGTCTTTCGGTGTTGTGGTCTGACATTTTGAGGAATGAAAGGAGCTTCGGTCGTGAACACTGGAGCGCACTGGAGATTAGATGAACTTGGCGACTGAAATGGGTTAATGCCGGAAGACTAGAGAACCAGATTTTGTTGCCGTTCATACAAGTGGTGAACGAATGAGCTCGAGCTCGTGATGAAGAAGAGCTGGAGGTGCGAGTTTATGTTCGAGTTTGGGTTGGTTTGAGTCGAACCTTAGTTGTAGAGACACTCGAGGAATAAAGATAGGGCTGTTGACGTGAATGGAGTTGGAGCTGGTCGTTACTACAACAGCTACATGCTCGTTAGTGAAGAATTGGGGTTGCAGCCATTGTTGGCAGTGAATGGTGGCGACATCGAGAGCTGCTGTTGCCGAGATGGAGAGAGCTTGTTGTGGCTGATTTCAGTCGAGTGAAAGAAGATTTTTGGGAAGAACTGTTGTGTTCAATTTGGGGACGAAGTGAAGCTTCAAATCAGTCTGTTGCCGTCATTTATGTATAACAAAGAACAAGCAAGACAAACTGAAGTTGGGTCGATTTGATTCCGTTGCAAGGGTCTTTTGGTCGCTGTGTATCGATGGAGCAAATGAAGAAGAACAGGTGGTGCAGATTGTAGGTGTAAATAATCCACAAGGACAGGTGGAACGATCCTAAGCCATGGCGTACCAGAGCGAGCATGCATTTAGAACACCGGATCGCTTCTCCAAATCTGGGCGTGAGGAAAGAGGAGCTTAAAGTCGAAGAAAAAAAGAGGAAAAGTTGTGATGCGATAGACATCGGGTCTTTGGAACCATAAATGCGCGACAAGGTTGGTAAAGAGATAAGAAGGACTCGCCAAGGAAGACTCGGCCGGGGGATCCCAAGGCGACATTGAATTACCCCCAAACGGACGACAGAAGCGACGAGATAGCGGAGCGAGACATCACTCGGCTTAACGCATCCGCCCGAACAAATATGAACACCGCCGAGACATCGGCCGATCACCCGAGAAGAACATCGAAGCTACGCTAGGCCTAACAGGAAATGCGATGTATTATCACTTGTAACTATAAATAGAGACCATGTAGAGAGGTAAAACTCAAGCAAGAAGTGAGAAAAGAGGCGTACCAAAGGCATTGAGAGAGAGAAATCCGTCTTGTAACCTTGATTGAGTAATAAGATCTTCTTTATACCCCGTGGACGTAGGTAATCATCTTGAACCACGTACATCTCGTGTTCTATTGCTTTTCTTGTTCATCTTGTTTCTTTGTGTATGTGTTTAGTTATCTTTGGATGTAGAGGTAGGATTTCTACATCTACATCGCGCCGACTAAGGGGAACGTATAACATCTCCGATACCTTGAAATCGGACGCTAAAAGGGAAACTCCGAGCTCTAAGCCACTTTGTGCGCTGGTTGACGCTAAAGGAGAAAACCCTTTTTGTCCGCTATCTCATTTTCTTTTAGTAACATCTTGTTTTCTTTTAGTAACGTCTTGTTGAATTGATAAAGGTTAACTTTGTGTTCTTGCTTTGGTAGTAGCAACATCTTGTTAAAATTGATGAAGTTAGCCTTGCGTTCTTACTAGTTACCTTCGTTTGTTATCTTCGTGTCGAAGTGATATGAGGTCGTCTTGTGTTTTAAACCAGGAAGTCTCCGTTTTTTCAGTTTTCCGCTTAAATAAAGTCGTTTTACGTGCTGTTTGAAACACCTCGAGAGTCATGAGGATGACCCGAGAGCTCCCTAAATAGCATCTTTTGATGTGGGTAGAAGCTAGAAGGGGATCCCATCTCGATGATTATGATCTGCAAGCTTCAAACCCCGTTGCAAGAGATTCAACGGCTCTATCGATGCTTAGTAAGGATAGTTGATGCTAAGCGAAAAAACTCTAAATAAAATGCAGCGCGTGAGGTTCTTTGAGACCGCCTCCTGAGGCAGAGAGGCTGTGCATCTATCTCCATTCCACACTTTGTCTTTCTTTTAGCAAGGTAAACGAGCGTGATAATGGTGGAAACGAGGGGCTAGCCGGAATCGTTGAGTCTAGGTCTTGGAAACCATGGCCAGCGGGATAATGGTGAACGACCTGGTCCACTGATAATCCTCTAATTGAAAGCCTACATGACATCGGTGAAGAATTATAGGAATCTTTGCGGTCATCAACACGACGGTGGGTTGAAGGTCGTCATTGCCACCCATCACCGTAGTGAAAGAAATCTTCGATTCAACGCACGGATGATTAATGATTTCGCGGGAATGTAAGGACAAATAATGATTAATGCTTAGGAAGAGTCACCGAAGCGTGTGTCAAACTGACTTTTCAAAATTTGTCCGCTGCAAAACAATTTGATTTCTTTGAGATCGATGCGCTAGCATAAAGGGAATCGTACTATAAAGGATCTCTTCCACTGCATCAACTGTTTGTACTCCATCTTAACCTTTTCGACGATTCGAAGTAAGTCTTGCTGTGCCTTTCTTGACGTAGGAACGGAAACGATAGGCAGCCGAGGAACGCGGGCGATAGCAAAGGCAATGGCGAGTACCTCCAAGTGACGAGCGAGATCTGAGAACCGAGTCGCGGCGGGATCCAGCGGGCAAGAGGGACTTACGGACTCTCGGCACGGAGATCGTCGAACTAACGCACAAGGCGAGACTCGGGCGCCGACCAAAGGCATGACCACGGTCGATGAAGAAATCGATACGGGCCGAGATGACGATTCCCACTTAGGAGAGATTGAGGATTAGCCCAAGTCGAGATGGGGCAAGGAACGAGGGCAGCATGGAAGACGGGAGAAGCTGCATCGGATCACAGAAGAGGAGGAGGAAGTCAAACGATGCACGAGAAGAAGGAGAGAAAGACAACTACGCAGCGCCCAAAGGGATTTGGAACGTGGCCGAGAGGGCTTAGGCAAGTCCGCTTGGCGGAGGGAACCCTAATCGAGATGTCCCCATTGACGACTAACCGCCCCCGGCTTCGGTTATTCCCCCGATAGCGGTCCCGATCACCCAGCCGGACCCGATCGTCCCCCATCGCTCCCACCACGAGACCCCGAGGCGCACCCCTAACACAACGGGACACCAAGTGAACGGTCACTCAAGTCACGGGAGTACCGACCGATGTTACTCGCCATAATCGGCGGCCAAAGAAGACAAGAGGACGATAGAGAGGGTGCGGAGGAGAAACTTGGCCGGAATCGAGAATCACCTGACTCCCGAAATCGGGAGGACAGGATCGAGGATCACATCCCAGGCGCCTCCGGCAACCACACTCCGCATGTGGACGATCCACCCCCTTCACCGAGCCGAGGACGCAGTACCCGTCCTAATCGATCGAGGGGAGGATATGGGCCGTCCCAGAGGATTCCTCGGCCCGTGAAGAAGCAACCAACGAGAGCACGGACGCATCTGCAAGCAAAAGATTGAACGACTAGAAGCGGATAATAAAGAAACTCCACTCGGAGACAACGAGGATGACAAGTTGGCGAAGTAATTAATGAAGCTCGGAAGACACAGTTTGCAGAACCTGGACCGAACACCATTCCCACCAAAGTGCACGTTGCCAATCTTCCCATCTAGGTTCGCCGGCACGGGCGTGCGGGAGAACACATCAAGATGTACGGCATGTCCTTACTACAATGGAAGAATCACGATGTGGTCATGTGCAAATTCTTCCCCGCTAGTCAGAAGAGCCGAAGAGTTGGTTCTACACCGCCCGATGAATACGCTGGGAGCTACGCGGTTTGGTAGAAACCTTTCTCGAGACGTACATGCATAACGGCCATAGCTCGGCCCCGATCGACAAGTTGTTTACCCCCAGCACGGAGGCGAGGGAACCGTTGCGTTTTAACGGACGAGATGGAGGAAGTTGCACGGATATAGGAAGGCAGGCCGATCATCAGAGCCCGGCTTCGAACTCGCGAAGAAAATCGACCCCATCCGGGGCAGCGATGTACACGTAAAGCCTAAGACGCTAAGGGAGATCGAGGAAGATGCGTGACCTTTACCATCGCCTTGGAGGGGGAGATCCAAGAAGGAGCTGCAAGACAAAGAGGAATACAAGAGGCGAGCACCACAGAGGAGGCCATTAGAGAAGCGCGAAACGATCCAGAGAAAAGGCCGGCGCCCGGCCCGGGGAGAAAATAAGAAAGTCCAGGTGAGAGGGGAAAAGAAGCCTGCGATGAGCCAAGATCATACACACCCCACTCAATGCACCCCTTGGAAGAAGTGTTCAAAGAAGTGGAAAAGAGGAATGACATCCGAATTACCCCAAGACTCAAGGAATCAATTCGACGGGACGAGGAACCACCCTTGTTCCGCCATTATCATCGGATCCGACGGCCACGCAACCGACGATTGTAGAGAGGTGAAGGACATCAGTCCCGAAGACTCCGATCCGCGATGGGTATCTACGGCACTTCGTCAAAACACCGTAAATACTGCCCCGGCCATGAGGTCCCAATACATCAAATAAGGATCAATCGCGGCGCCTCGGCCCACCCGCAACACCATATCACACTCAAAGAACACAAGGATCGATTTAGGAACCCGGTATCACCTCGAGAATACACAAGAGGGACAGGTCGGGCAAAGAAATCTTGGGCGTGGCCAAGACCCTCCACTATGGAGCCGTGGATGATGCAAACGTTACGTTTTCGGCGAAAGATGTCCCACCGGGAATCTGGACAAGCACATGGAGATCCCTTAGTAATAACCACGATGATCGAGGAATCGTGGCGTCCGTTAGTATTAATGGACAGCGGAAGTTCGGTCGAAGTATTGTTTTATGATACTTTCAAGAGGATGGAGTTGTCCGGTGACATCCCCAGTCCGTCGACTTATCAATTCTGGCTTCCAGCGGTACATTTGACGGTGCCAAAGTGGGAGAAGTCACTCGGGGTCTCGGATGGAGGATTCCTTGACACGTTGACTACCTTTTGCGTAGTCGATGTCGCCTCACCCTACGAGGCGATCTCGACGACAACTTGGGTCGCAGTGGGATCAAGGAGTCGCCTCGACTACCGTCGAAACCGCTTCCTTCTTATCGTGAGTAGTAGAAGTACTAGGCGACCCCCAAGCGGTGACAATGTGTGCGATAGACATCCAACGAGAACGAGGAAAGGCAGTCGAGGAAACGCCAAGAAAAGAAGAAGTCTAAGGGAAATGGAGAAGGAGAGGAATTGGAAAAAGATGATGTCAGATGAGCAATCGCCACCTACGAAGCGAAGGCGACACGAGGTCTTATAGCAATCACAGAGCAGCAACCATCGTGAGCCCAAGCAAAACACCGGCCCTAGAACGACTAGGCAAGTTAATTTGGGGCACCGAGGAGGAGCAAGATTAGTGAGGATAGGGTCACGCTTGACGAATGAGCAATCCGACGGTCGATAGCCCTCTGCCAAGGAGCACATGGATGTGTTCGCCGCAGTGCGACATGGAAGGCATCGACCGGAAGTTTGCTCGCACCATCGAGGATCGACCCAAAGTTCGAGACCGATCAGACGAGAAAATGAGGAGAATCGCTTTTTAGAGCTACAACGGTAGAGGCAGAATTGAAGAAACGTACGCTGATAAGGAATCATCCTGAAAAGCCCAATATCCGCCGTTGGATATCTAATATGGTGATAGTCTCAAGAGGAATGGGGGCGTCGGATTTGCGTCGATTACGACCGACTGGACAAGGCATGCCCAAAGGACAGCTTCCTCTCCTCCCAGCATCGACCGGGGTGGAATCCGTTGTCGGGTACAAGCGATAACACTCATACAGGCACGGATACAAACCGTCCCCCGGCTCCCGAAGACCAGAGCATACATCCTTTTTCACGCCAAGAGGACTGTGTCTTTGTTACACCAAAATGCCATTCGGCCGAGAAATGCAGGCGCCACATATCGAGTACAGTGGAGGACATGTTTGAAGACAAGATACACGACACCATCGAAGTATGTGGGACGATATGCTAGTCAAGAGTAAGGGTAGCCGATACATTACATCGATTTGCACCTCGAGACATCTTCCGAGACCATGAGAAGGTACAAGATGAGGGCAAATCCGTCAAGTGCACCTCCTGGGTCACCTCGAGCAAGTTCTCAGGATACATAATCACGGATAAGGGGATCAAGCGGACCCAGATAAAATCGGAAACGATATGAAATGCCTTCGCCCGTAACGATTAAGGACGTGCAATCTACCGAACCAAACTTGGCGGCTCTAGGACGATTCATCTCTCGATCGTCGGACAAGTGCGAAATTTCTTCGGGACGTTAAGGAAGGGAGAGAAGTTCGGAGACCGAGGAGTGTGAGGAAGCATTCGAGAGAATCAAGCAACACTGAGAGCCTGGAGGCAGGTTACAAAGACCCGGGCCCGAGGACATGTGCACCTCGGGGCAACCGATCATGCCATCAGCGCCGTGTTGGTCATGGGTTAGAACGGGGGGGTATGAAAACAGAGTATATTTCATAAGCAAGACCATGAACCCTATAGAAAGAACACACGAGAATCGAAGCGGCTCATACTAGCGTTAGTATTTGCAACACAAAAGCTTGGACGTATTTCCAAGCCCATTAAGATTCGGGTGCTTACCAAGTCCTCCATAGAGTCGATTAATTTGATAACGCAATGGTCGGACGGATCTCAAAGTGGAGCGCAAATAAAGCGGTTCGATGTCTTTTTACGAGATGAGGACAAAGAAGAAAGCACGGGCGTTCGCGATTTCTTGGCGAGACTTCCCCCTCAAAGTGATGAGGTGACGAAGTAGAAGACATCCCGGAATGGAAGAAG
>JAJJWW010017620.1:0-31957 GCA_023531295.1 Papaver armeniacum
TTCGTCTTCTTAAGATGATCGCGATGGAGTGTGGAGCTCAGGCGCACTTAACTATCTAGATCGAGACTTAGTCATAAGTAAACTAGAAATCAAGACATACGGGTTTTGATCACTAATATTGACAAACATGCTTGATATAGTGACGCATGCGAGTTCGACCGAGCAGCGCTCTAACATTTAGGTTTCTTCTCGAGACTGTAGGTTAACGACTTGAAGACTTCATTGGTATTGTGAAGCCGGACCCAACTATTATCTTTGTAGTTGCGTGATCTGATTTTGCTGTTTATTGTGTTGAGTATAATTGGAATAATTGGCTCGAGCTTTTATATCTCCGATAGGCAAGATAGAAAAGTAATCATAAACCCTTCGTCTCATCGTTTGTGATTCACAATATCTTCTTTTCGCTAGTCGATTAAGATTATTACGAGATGATTGATAATTCTAGGATGTTCTTCGGGAATATAAGTCAGGTTATCGATTAGTTCCTGTTCACCTTGATTTATCAAAATAAGGAACAAAAACTCTTGGGTATTTACGTGGGAGGCAGATTTATTCAATCCTATAGACTTTTGTGTGTGAGGCAGTTTGTCTATCAAGTCTTCGACTTGGGGTCGTAGCAACTCTTGGTTGTGGGTGAGATCAACTAAGGGAATCAAGTGCATAGTATCCTACTAGGATCGAGACGTAAGGAGCGAAAGCGTACCTTGAATCGGTATGAGATTGATTAGGGTTCAACTACAGTCCGGTCCTATGTTAATTGGTAGTAGGCTGAGTGTCCCAGCGGCTTAATGACTAGGTCCCGTGGTTTTTACGCATTTGCGGTTTCCTCGTAAACAAAATTACGTATACGTGTTATTTCTATTAGCATTATATTTTGTTATATAATTGAAATATCACGGATTTGTGTGTTAAGATCAATCAATTAGAATATCAACCTTTGGTAGTTGATTTATATTGATTGACACTTGAACATTGGTCTATGTAGTACCGTTCAAGTTGTTTCACATAATAATCAGCCTCGCGGATTTCTATATGTTTGATTTGCTGATTATATGTGAAACAGAGATATTAAACTCTTTGACACACTTTATTCTAGATTGAGTCTGACTGTGTAGTTGATTCTCTAGAAAGTGTATTGGAGTAAGTCCTCTCAGATTGCCAAACGAATTATTGGGTGTGGTTGTTAGACCCCCGCATTTTAAATTGGTATCAGAGGTGGAAAACACATTAAAGACCTCATAAATACGTGTTTGTAGCGATACGATATGGACAAAGGTGTTATATCTATAAACGTACCACCGGTCTTCGATGGCTCAAATTAATTGTGGTGGAAAATTGCTATGCGTGCCTTTCTTCAAGCGCGTGATTTTCAATCATTGGTTTATGTGGTTAATGGCTTTATGATGCTCCGTTTTTGCGGTAGGGAATGCAACCGTTAAAGAACATTGGTGAATACAATGCTGTCGAGATACTTGCCGCAAAGCAAAATCCGACGGTTTTGAATGCCATCATACATGCCGTTACCCAAGATCTTGACACCATGTGACTACGTGCACTAGGTCTAAAGATGCTTGAGATATCTTAAACCGTATTCGAAGGTAATACCAGTGAAAAGGAAGCTAGGCTTCAAAACCTTAATTCGATTGGGAAAACCTTCGTATGGCGAGATGAAGATTCGTTTGAAGAGTTTAATCACAAAGTGTCTCGAAATTGCTAACGCATCGTTTGCATTAGGTAAGATTATTCTGAAAAGGATATTGTGATGACAATTCTCGGATCGATGCCATCTAGATACGATTCTAGAAGCATGCCTTCGTTGAAGGAAATAACCTTGATACTCTTTCGAAGCGTCCTTGTAGGAAAGATTAAATTACTTGATCTTGATCAGAATACGATCAGAACACGCATTCAAATGATGTAATCATTCCAAGCGAAACCTCTAATTTGTCATGGGTGATGAATGTTGTTACGATCATGTTGATTTTAATAAATCGCGATAACACAAAAGATCAAGGATATGGTAATGAATAACAAAAGACGTGAGAGATCGTCTTCTCTCTATTGCCGATGATTCAAGACAAGTAAAATCTCAGTGTCATGATGGTAGGATGAGAAAAGTGATTGCCTACAGTGTAACTGCAAGTGCACAGTGTCGACTAGCAACAAGGGGCAAGTACAAAGGTCGATCCACGAGGAAATGGAGTGTGTAAGGTTGATTTCAAGGTTCACTAAGCTGATTTCTAACAAAGGGTTACCAAAGAGTGAGGTTTTGTGTCAATACGACAATGTATTTGGTAGTGAACAAGTAAATAAAACAAATTGTAAAAGAGAAGCAAGATCGGGTTGTAAACAATGATTGAGTGGCACTAGGGTGATTGAACTCACCACTTAATCCTATGCTAAGGCAAACAAACTCTATTTATGCTCTTGTCCTTCCCTTGAAGGTCTCGGGTGGAAAAAATTGTTAAGCGACTTACTAATCCTCCCCTAGTATTGGTTGTCTTCTTACAGTACAACCAATCACAGGATAATTTGAGCAACCTAGCTAACCCTTATTCCCATTTCATTTAAGCATAGCAAGAACATAAATTGAACATGAATTAACTCAACATAGAATTAAGGGTTTACTCTACACCCTAGTAAAGTAACTTAGAACATCATGCAAACACTAAAACATAATTGAAATTGAATTAATAATACAAAACCCTAAAAATTGACTTTCTTTCTCACATGAAGAACAACTGTTTTTTATACCTCCCCCCTCTTCTCTAACACTCAGAATCAATGATAAATGCATACCCGAGTGTGTTCCCTCTTCCAATTCGGCTCACGGTAGCCATTAATGCTCGATAGTTGAAACCCTAGCTCCAACTATCTCTAACCTAGCTTCTAGGGCATGGAGAAGCTATGATGGAGATAGAGCAGAACTAGGGGGCGGAGAAAGAGCGGCTCGTTCTTCTTTGTTGTGGGCTGTGGTTGTCGGGCGAAGGAGATGGTGATGGTGGTTCGCATGCAGTGGGGGAGAAGGTAAGGGTTTCTCCCGGGTTTTGTCTCGGGAGGAGAAAAGAAGAGAAAATGAGAAATGGGGTGTTTGGTCGATGGGTGAAGGTATAGGTCGCTTGGGTGTAAGGCGGGAGCGTGAGAGTCGATGCAAAGGGACGCGGCGGCCGTTGGATGCGAGATGGGCGAGATCTCACGGCTCGGGAAAGGACGGACTTGAATCCGGGTTGTGGGCGGGTCTTGGATTCTCTAGCCTATGTCTTGTAAATGGGTTGCTACTTGTTGAGTTGCAAGCGATGCGCATGTGAGCTTTGGCTTTCTGCTCCATAGACGCTCGTCTCAATTCTCTGCTCTTTTGGCTCCTTAATTTATCAGAGCTTTATTTACTACCTAAAAACACAAAATTAATTAGTACAAATATTTATTCTTGAAAACTTAATTAAAATACGAATTTGGGATAATATCGATTTGAGCACAAAAGATGAGTTAAATGCCAATAAAAGATGTAGAAATATGCAATATTTGGCACTCATCAAATACCCCCAAACTGGAATTTTTCTTGTCCTCAAGTGAAACGAAATTAAGAAATCCTAACTATACCAACTTGTCATTTGGTCTCTCGAATGCATTTAGCGTATGCACTAAGCCTTTAAACCCCTAGGTGTCCCTAGTGGACGAGTTGTAGTCTCGTGAGGGTTTGCAGAGGTGTACCCACAAAACCTTCTCAACTTCAGAGCGTAAAAGAGTCTCAAGCATCCAAGGAGCTATGAGGACATAGAGTTTTGCATGCTAGTAACACGAAGTTAGAACTACCAAAGAACGCATTCTCATCCTTAAGAGTTGAGCGAGAAATAACCATACCATATGAAAGAATTCGGGTTCGAGAATGATCACAAGCCTCGACTTACGCCTCACCAATAGAGTTTTATGATAATTGCACTCAAAAAGACCGCTTTTTAGTCTCTCATGTGTGCGGGAAGGAATAAAGAGAAATCTGCACACGTTGAAGGTGAGAAGGATAACCTTAGAAATTATTTTGGAGACTCCACGAGAATTGTGGACAAAAAGAATCTTTTCGATGATCTCTAAGAAAGGAAATCAACCATTAGCAAGGATGGGAGTTTTCACTTACCTTCTCACCCGATCGGCAATTAACATTACTCTCTCAGCATCCATAGAAACGTCTTCAATCTTCGGTCTTCAACTGTCAATAATGAACTTCTGAACTTCACAAAAACTTGACAATTTTTTTTTTTTTAACATGAGATGAAAATAACAATAAAAACAATGAAACTACTAACTCCATGGATGAATGACTCATCACTCAATTTTTTTTTTTTTTTTTTTTTAAACTTAAAACATGTACTGTCTTGATTTCATAAACTTCACTAATTCTCATCTTATCTTCTTTTCCTTGAATTGTTGCACGTAAACCTTGGACTATTTCAACTTTTCTTCAAATATTCGATGTTGCTCGCTGGCGCGATGATGTGTTTCTATGGATCTTTGATGTTGTTGAGAGGGAGAGAGAGTGATGCTAACTTCAAATCGAACTTTACAAAGAAGGAGTTTTCATCTTTAAACGTCACCCTCATGATTGACAAAATTAGCACTCAAGAGATCAAAAATAGTCTTGAAAGTGGTGCGAAGTTGGGTAGCTCACCATTCTACAGGAATTGTACGATGACACACACTCTAACAGTTTTTAGAAAGTCACAAAAATTGAAGGTCGGTGCCTCGCTTGATGTAAAAATGGGTAGTCTCCACTATGGGTGATCACAATTCTACTACCGAATGTCTATACAACACCTAATTCGCCCTCAGGCATGGTTAAATCCAACTTTAACGCTCTAATCAACTAAGAAACCGATTGTGTTCTCCGGTACTTCCAAATTCAGTTATTTCGGTCAGACTCTCTATGTAAACATAGCTAGAAGCATGATAGTGACTCTAAGATCTCTAAAAGTTGGAGGTTTTTATGTACATATTTACAAAGAGTTTTGAATTTTTTGATTTTTTTTTTTTTGATTTTTTGAAATAAAAGACTAAAAACTCTATATGCTATATGCAAAACACACCCCCAAACCTGAATCAAACATTGTCCTCAATGTGTCAACGGATGATAAGAATTCAAAAGTCACATACCAAGAGAACTATGTTGAGTAGAGAAAAGGGAAGAGATTTAGGATGTACAAGGATGGTGCTAAACCAAAGGGGGATGAATGCTTTGAAAGCAAACAACATGGGCGCAAGACAAAAAGTTTGGTTAGCACACATAAAAACTATGCAAAAAGAAAAAGAAAAGGGAAGAGAATGGATTTTTAGTCCATATGTATGTACAAAAAGTGAACTAGTTTAGTCCACATAGATGGGGTCTTCCAAGTCGACGGTCTCAACTTACGGTGGAAGATGCTCAGAAATGGTTTCAATCTACGACCATTGAATTTGAAGATGTTCTTGGTTGCTTTGGGTTTTCGATTTCAACGGCTCCATGGGGAAAGCGGTGCGTACCAAGAATGGTCGACCATCGAGCGTAACTCGGAAACAAATGCAAGCGAGTGTTGTACAATAAAACTTTTGACCAGGTGTGAAGGACTTGCGCGAGAATGCGCTTGTCGTGAAACACTTTCATTCTTTGTTTGTACATTTTGGCACTATCATATGCATCATTTCTCAATTCTTCTAACTCATTGAGTTGAAGTTTTCTTTAGTACCGGCTTTATCAAGATCAAAATTCGGTTTCTTTACATTGATATGCACGGTGTTCTAACTCTGGGGTAGATGACAAGCTTTACCGTACACAAGTCGTAAGGTGACATCCCAATGGGAGTCTTGTATGCAGTTCTATAGGCCCACAAAGCATCATTTAAACGCAAAGACCAATCTTTCTAGAAGGATTAACAGTCTTCTCAAGGATATGCTTAATTTCCCTATTAGAAACTTCTACTTGGCCACTGGTTTGAGGATGGTAAGGTGTTGCTACCTTATGGTGATTCCATACTTGCGCACAAGTGATTCAAAGGGTCTATTGCAAAAATGACTACCTCCATCACGATTATTGCTCTAGGTGTTCCAAAACGGGAGAAAATGTTTTCCTTAAGAAAAGAAAGAACAACTTTATGATCATTTGTTTTGGATGCAATGGCCTCTACCCACTTAGAGACATAATCAACAAAGCCCAACAAGAATGTACAACTTACCTTGAGTTAGGAAATGGACCCATGAAATCAATACCCCACACATCAAACGACTCAACAATCAAAATGGGTTGTAAGGGCATCATGTTTCTCTTAGAGATACTTCCTAATTTCTGGCATCGGTCACAAGCAACACAAAAAGCATGGCTATCCTTAAACAGTGTTGTCCAATAGAAACCGTTGTGCAAGATCTTTGCAGCAGTTTTCTTGGCACTAAAGTGGCCTCTACATGCATGGTCATGACAGAAAGAGATGGCGTCCCTTTGTTCGGAAGTGGGGACACATCTCCTAATGATTTGGTCTTGGCGGTACTTAAACAGATATAGGTCATCCCAAGGAAATGTTTAACTTCAGCCAAGAACTTAGAACAGTCTTGTTTAGACCAATGCAAAGGCATTCTACCTGTAGCAAGGTAGTTCACAATATCGACAAACCACGGCATTTCGAGACACAAGCATCAATTGTTCATCGGGGAATGATTCTCTAATCGGCACGGATTCATCAACGATTCAACATTCAACCTAGACAAGTGATCGGCAATAACATTTTTCGACCCTTTCTTATCTCGAATTTCGAGGTTGAACTCTTGTAACAAGAGTATCCATTGAATTAGAGCGAGCCTTGGCATCTTTTTAGACAAAAGATATTTTCAATGCAACATGGTCGAGAATATATGATGACTTTAGACCCTATCAAATAAGATCTAAACTTATCTAATGCAAACACTTGACTAGCAACTCTTTCTCGGTTGTGGAATAATTCAGTTGAGCATCATTAAGTGTTTTACTAGCATAGTAGATCACATAAGGAAGTTTGTCTACTCGCTGGCCCAAAACAGCTCCTACAGCATAGTCAGACGCATCACACATAATTTCAAATGGTAAGGTCCAGTCAGGTGGTCTGACTATAGGGGCGGATGTAAGGAGAGCTTTCAGTTGCTCCCATGCTTCCTTCAAGCATCATCAAAGACAAATGTAACATATTTTGCAAGAAAGATTACACAAAGGTCTTGAAATTTTACTAAAGTCTTTGATGAATCGCGGTAAAAACCCGCATGGCCTAAGAATGATCTTATGTCCCTCACGAAACGAGGTTGAGGCAAGTGTTGAATGAGATCAACCTTGGCTTTGTCTACTTCTATGCCTTTTTCCGAGATGATATGCCCTAAAACAATGCCTGAGTTAACCATGAAATGACATTTTACCCAATTCAAAACCAAATTCTTTTCCTTACATCTAATCAACACACGAGTAAGATGATGCAAACACTCGTCAAAAGAAGACCCAAACACATAAAAATCATCCATGAAAATTTCAAGAAACTTATCTACCATGTCAGAAAATATGCTCATCATGCAACGTTGAA
The DNA here is from genome assembly GCA_023531295.1 of Papaver armeniacum. Lineage (NCBI taxonomy): Eukaryota > Viridiplantae > Streptophyta > Magnoliopsida > Ranunculales > Papaveraceae > Papaver > Papaver armeniacum. The sequence continues at coordinate 7,563 of JAJJWW010017620.1, forward strand.
AAGTAGCGGGTGCATTACACAACCCAAAAGGCATACGACGGTAAGCAAATGTTCCGTAAGGACATGTAAATGTGGTCTTTTGTTGGTCTTCGGGTGCTATGTGAATTTGGTTGTGGCTTAGAATAGCTTTCTAAGAAACAATAGTGACTATGCTTCGCCTTGACATTTCCGACATTTGGTCGATGAAGGGAGGGAAAATGGTCTTTCTTTGTTACTGTGTTCAATTTTCTATAATCAATACAAACTCGCCACCTTGTGGTCACACGGGTGGGGACAAGCTCATTCATCTCATTTTGAACTACAGTAATGCCAGACTTTTTGGGTACCACTTGAATGGGACCCGACCCACTTTGGCTATCTGGGCAAGGGTAAATGATACCAGCGTCAAGCAATTTCAAAATCTCACCCTTGACAACATCTCTCATATTGGGGTTAAGTCTCCTTTGCATTTCCCTAGATGGTTTAGTATTCTCTTCAAGATTTATGTGATGCATGCAAATTGTGGGACTTATACCTTTAAGATCTGAGATGGTCCAACCTAAGGCTCCTTTATGTTCTTTAAGCACTTCTAAAGTTGACTTTCTGTTTTGTGTCTAAACATGATGCAATAATCACGGGAAAGTATCGAAGGACCCTAAGAAAGCATACTTCAAGGTATCAGGTAATGGTTTCAAATCAAGCTTAGGTGGTACATCAAGAGGTGGGGCAGATTTGGAATCAGAGAGTGGAAGAGGTTCCACTGCAGTCTGCCATTTAGCAATATCCATGGGTGGAACAGATTCAAGCAAAGAGTGAATTTCCCCAATGTACTTAGACTCAAAGAGATCTAAGTCAAAGTTATCTAAACATTCTTGCAAAGGGTACACTGAAAAAATGTCGGGCAATGAGTCTTGGATCAGACTCTCAATCATGTTAATCTCATGCAAATCAGTGTCATCACAATCAATGGGTTGTTGACTAGTGTTAAAAACATTCGGATCTACGGTCATGTTACCAAAAGACAATTTCAACACTCCATTACGACGGTTGATGATGGCATTGGACGTCGCCGAAAGGACGTCCTAAAATCACGGGAATGTGATTACTTGGGTTTTGCACGGGTTGAGTATCTAAGACGATGAAGTCACGGGAAAGAAAAATTTATCAACCTTGATTAACACATCTTCAACAATACCACGGGGATTTTCACGGATCGTCGCTAATTGTAGCGTAACAGGTGTGGGCTTGACTCCCAAGGCCCGGTTGCACATACCACAGTATGGCAATAGATTCACACTTGCTCCTAAGTCTAGTAACGCCTTTTCGACCACATGGTCACCTATGGTGCATGCAATTGTTGGACTACACAGGTCTCTAAACTTAGTTGGAATCTTGTTTTGGATTATTGAGCTCACTTGCTCGGTGAAAAGCACGCTTATGCACATGAAGCTTTCGCTTTTGTGTGCACAAGTCCTTCAAAAAACTTAGCATATGTGGGTATTTGCCGATTGCTTCGAGAAATGGAATGTTTATGTTAACTCGTTTGAACATTTCCAAAATCTCGTTGTATTGGTTACCCCCTTCTGCTGCACCAACCTTTGTGGGAATGGAGCAACGGGTGCATGACTTGGCAAAGAAACATCTATATCAGTAGGACTCTTAGATTTATCAACATGCTCAAATTCTTTCTCTGGTAGATTTTTTGCGGTGTTGCGTGTCTTGGTGAGTCGATTTAGACTCACTTGGATGGTACACCTACATTGTTCTCAACAACTCTACCACTACGGAGAGTGGTGATAGCATTCACATGACTATGTGAAGTTTCATTGCAGTTTGAAGTACCTGCTTGAAATACATTCTTTGGATTTTGTTGGGGTTGACTAGGAAGTTTGCCTTTTTCTCTCTCATTCAATGCATCACAAATTTGACCCATTTTAAGTTCTAGACTTGTGAAACGTTGGTCGGTAGTTTTACGAAGTTGTGAAAGATTTTGGGTTAACAGGCCGACCTTTGAGTCTTCAAAGCTAGGCTTTTTCTACGAGGGTATTGAGGGTGTGGTTGTACTTGGGGGTTTCTAGGATATGAGTATCCTTGGTTGTTATTTGTTGTTCCCCCCTTGTACATGCCCTTTAGACCATGAGAAGTTAGGGTGAATCCTCCACCCTGGGTTGTAGGTTTGAGAATAAGGGTTGTTCTCTTGCCTATGGTATAATGCATTGGCTTGCTCGGTTTTAGACTCTTGAAATGCATGTAGGTCCGGGACAAGCTGTCCACTAAGTGGTCAGAACTATGGCATGCGGCACAAGTTTCCATTTCAATTTGGTCACGGAGAGTAGGGGCATTAGATTTTACATTCTTCTGTAACTCAAGCACTTCTATTCTCCGGGCCAAAGATGCCATTTTTGCATTTCCCTCAAAGTCAGACTCGATTCTATGGACATTGTTTGCATGGGTAGTCCTTTTTGGTTCACGGATGGACTCATTTGTTGAGTCTTTTCATGACTTCGATTAAGAAAGTCCAAGCCTCATCGACACTTTTGTCAAAGCACCATTGCACATTGACTCGATTGTGGTGCGGGTCCTAACATCTAGACCCTCATACAAGATTTGCACGAGTCTCCATTTTTCAAAACCATGGTGGGGACATTGGAGTAATAATTCATTGAATCTCTCCAAATATTTTGCCACTACACCAAATTCGGATTAAGTACGACAATTCGTAGCGGCTTATGAGTAATTCACAATTTCCGTTACAAATGGCCATTACAAAAAATTCGTATGATGAAGCCGTTACTAATTTTTAAAAATTCAAATGAGGATGAAGCCGTTACGAATTTTTTACAAGCGTGCCAGTCCACACGCTTGGTCACACCCGGGTGGTCACACTTGCAATTTTGGTGTGCCATTCACATGCGTGCCATTATTTTTTTCCACCCAAGATGAGTAAAACAGGGATATTTCCTCCCTGCGTGTGTCATTCACATGCATGCCTCTCTTCATCTCATGCCTTAATGAAAATCGACAAATCGATTTTCGGTTTTCCTCTCTTCCTTTTTGCTCTGCGGTCTTGCCTCTCTTCTTTGAAACCCTAATGAAACTTCATCTTCAAAAATCGGCAATGAGAGAAACCCATCAGAAACCTCTCAATAATCTTCAATCATCGACTTATTAACTTCTCATTTTCATTTTCTTTTCTCTTTTTTTCTCCTCCCCGCCTTTCCTTCTCTTCCCTCTCGGATTTTAGGGTTTCGATTGGGTTATTCATCTGTTTCGATTGGGTTACTTGGATCTTCAATCAATCATCAGTTTCGATTGGGTAAGTGTTTTATCATCATCACTTCCTCAGTTTCGATTGCTTTTTTCATCATCTGTTTTTAGGGTTTCATTTGTGATTATTTTTCTAATAAGATTTGATTTCATCATCTACTAATCGAGTTTAGGGTTTGGATTTCATAACGTAAGTCTTTCATCATCTATTTTTAGGGTTTGAGTTTTTTTCGATTTTAGGGTTTTTAATCAGATTTTATGGTTTGTTGTTCGGTTTGAGGGAGTTTCACGTGTAATTATAGTTTTGATTAATTTGATAAAGCGAATCTTGCATAGAATCGGTTTGTTTCAACCATGAAGATAACAAATATGCTTGATTGTCTAGTTAGAATAGTTGGATTAGATAGAACTTTATTCCTTCATAGCATTTAAAGGAAGATATATTGAGAATAAAGTAAAAAGAATACAACTTTACATGATATTACTTTCTATATATTGTCAAGTACGGCATAGAAATTTATTATGAATTACGCAAATGTTAAAACCTTCATCATCAACTAACGAGAGGGGATGAGTGGGCGGACAATGTTGATATTCTTTCCAGAGAACAAGAGACTGCAGGAGGAGACTTAAACTAGAGCTGACATATGGAGAAGAATCTCAATTCAGGGTGTTCTTCAAACATAAAGTAGGAAAAGTGCTAGTGAGTTCTACTCCCTACTGAAACTAATGACCGTCTATTAAAATTAGCTTCGATAAGTAAACACAACCTTCCACGGCCCACCTTTTCGCTCTTAATTGAAAGAAAATGTTCATACAATGAACTTTTCTTTGTTAGGACATGTATTCAAACATGTTAAATTTTATATACCAAGTAGTTGTGCTAATATTAAGTTGTCTCCTATAGTTTAATGTTTAGTATTTCGTACTTGAAATTTTCTTAGAAAGGGATTAGTAAAATGTCGTGCTAATGAAATTCTGGCTTCTTGTATTGGAGTTTGCCTTGACTAGGTAACAAAATTCCATGAGATAAGATAAGTAGTTTTGTGTTATGAGGATGTGAACATTGATATTATCATGATCATACGTCTTTTAACTTTCTTTGAAATATTCTTGCATCTAGTGGGAACAAGAGCTAATAGGGTAGATCAATGTGCTTATTACATGTCAGAACCTATCTTGAAGAATAGAATGGATATTTGGTTCGAAACACCATCGATTCTTGATCCCATGAATTTGAAATGGATATTGCTCTGATTTTTTCATCTTTTTTTCTTCTTGTTGATTGTCGAACTTATTCATACTTGATCTTGAATTCTTGATGACTCTTAATCATGTAATGTAGGAAAATGCTTGTACCCCTCCCTTTCACCATTGGGCCTTATTTGTAAGGGGAAAATTCATTAAGTATTGACCTCAATCTTCTTTGTTTCTTCTTTGTTGGGGTGTGCATTGGCATTCATGGGGATGTCAATAGTGGTCCTTCAATATCTCCTGGTTCATATTCTCTTCCTTGCGAGAAGTTTGTATTAGTTAGTGTAATTGCTATCACGGATTCTCTGAGATTTAGACAATCTAATTCAATTCTTCTTTGCAGTGATATTTGGCTCACACCTGAAACAGGTCTTGCTTATTTTGGAGCATCAATGGCTGGCTTTTGTTGGTTTCCTTGTGCGCAACGGTGTATATGGCATCCATATTTATGGGTGATACAGGGTCCACTGGCCCTAGGTGGGGCATTAGTTGCAATGACAGCTTGTACAAAATGTTCTTTCCCTTGCTCATTTCACCTGGAGTCTTCGTCAATGAAGCTTCGTCAGTGATAATGCAAGTAAGTTGTTTCTTTTATATCTCTTGATTTCTACATATAGATGATCTTGACACTTCCTCTTCCACATTTATGCATCAAATATATCTCTAGGATTAGTTGCGGTGGCGGTTGCTTTGTACATGATAATTACATCATCTGCGTCAAACTACACTAACTAGTCCTTTGGAAAGATTAAGTTGGATTTAAGAGAGTCATACTTAACTTATCTTCTTCCTTTTCATCCATTCTTATATCTATTTGGTTGTTTCTCGATCGGTTTCTAAGGGTTCACGAGATACATGGGCATGATAACCGGTATAAGTGATTTGGATTTAGTGAATGGAAGAGTTCACAGTGGCGCAATCTTCGAGGTTGGCTTTTCTAGTTTCTACATATACTATGAACAAGACTTATATTCCATTACGGATCAAGGAAATCTCTTTGGATACTTTTTTCAAGCATTAAGTGTGTATTTGCATTTGAATAGGTTGAGTGGGATGAATCTCGCTTCTTTGAGGAGTGTCAAGGCGAGTTTCCATTTGGGACATTGAATCGATTTGCAACTCCTTTCTACGTATGCCCACCCCCGTCTTGAAACCTATATGTTTTTGTTTGAGTTCATTGCAATACGTTGGTGACGGTCTATATGCTCCTTTGCAATTATCATCCAGTGTTAAATGCGGTTTCCCTGAGCTTGAATTTGTTTGTGAGAGAATGAATGTAAAGAGTGTTTAGGTACTTATTAGAATTTGATACTTAACTTTGATTTTTTGGTACTTAGAAGAATTTGTGTTCTTTCATTGATTTAATGTTGATGTGAAGTGAATGAATGTTGATATGAATTGATTGAAGTATTGTTGAATGTGGATGAGATGAAAGATTTATGCGAGATAAATTTTTTTTTTAATTTCGGCTTATTTAAAATTTGAATATGACTGCAGGTCAATATTGACCCACGAGTCAAAATTAGTCGGTGTTGACTAATTTTGACCAGTCAATATTGACCGGCGATAATTTTCTTTGTTACAAAAAGTTCATATTTGACTCTAAGTATTTGTTACTCTGCGTTGTTACAAAAAAATTAAGTAACGGCCCGGCTATTACAACGTGGCAAATTCGTAACGGCTCGCAGCTCATTACGAGGGTAGTTACAACCAAAATTAAATAACGGCCACAAAGCCGTTAAAAAAAATGTAACACCCACTTTTGCAACAGGCAAGAGCCGTTACAACCCGTTTTTAACGGCTTAGTTACATTTCTAATCCCAAAATTTGGTGTAGTGTGCTAGAGTTTCGTCTTCTAATTGCACAAAACCATTTAGACTTTGCGAATTATCGCCGTCTTATGGTTTGGGAAAAACTTTTGAAAAACTCTTTTTGTGAGATCATCCCATGTTCTAATGGGACTGTGGTTGTAGGGCATGAAGCCATGACTTGGCTTTTTCTTTCGAGAGAAAAAGGAAACAATCTCGGTTGAGGGACTCTTGGCATTTGGTTAAAACGAGAGTCCCACAAATATCTTCAAAATCTCTCACATGGTGGTAGGGGTTTTCAGCATCAACCCCTCTAAACACGGGTAACATGTGAATGGTGCTTGCTTTCAGTTCAAACTGACACGCATCAGCTGGTAGAATGATGCAAGAGGTCAAGGTTGCCCTAGTTGGGTACATGTAGTCCTTGAGACTACGGGGTTGGTTTAGTTCATCACCCATGGTTTCTAATGGAGTCAGGTTTCTGTGGAAGAGCTGGGTATGTTGACAATATCGTCCGGTCGGATTCTAACTAGTCGATTTGTTTGGTCTCTAAAAGACACGATCATAGCCTAGTTAGTACATCGAGCATGTTAACACGCATACAACCAATCGCTTTCAACACAGATAAGCAAAAATCACAAAAGATGACACACCAGTTCAAGCACACAGGAGTGCTTTTAAGAATTGCACAGCACAGCACAGCTTATGCAAACATTAGCATGGTATATCATTCACAGTATCATATAGTCATCACGATTCAGCTTTGTCATGGTGCACAAGAAAAACAGAGAGAGTGTGTAAGGTGCGCAGGGTAATGGATTATGCTCACTCAAGGTGAAGCATGTCTTTGGGAGTGTGTTTATGCGGTGAATATGATTCACGAGTATCAACGAGTTATTAACAAATTAGATAAAACATTCCAAAGATTGCTAACAACAATTCGAGTTACCCAACACTTCCTCCAAGCACCACTGGATCACACACAGTTACGAGATAATGGTTCCGAGATGCATGGATGAACAATTTTAACACTTTTACAACAGAGTTAACATGCCACAGTATCAAGCTGGTTTGATTGATCTCAATTTTCACGAGTTAATGTACTAAAATACGAGGCGAGATGACTCACACAAGGTCGATTGGTTTGCGAGTTTGCACAATGAGTAATCACACGGGGTTGCACTGGGGAATGTGACTTAGCATCCAACATAGGTAGTCATGCAAGTCTGTCAACAGGCTTGGTTGACAGAACAGATGCGCTAAGGTACAGGGCAGATGAAGTCAACTATCTCAGTTGATATCAACTATCTCAGTTGATGTCAACTATCTCAGTTGATGTCAACTAGGGCTTGCAAAGCAAACTTGGCTAACCAAGTTGCAGCTCAAACTCAACGACTACGGGGGGCTGGAGCTAAGCACGGGACTTGTCGAGGCCAAGGATTCACAAGTGAAAAATGCAAACTAATTCAACCAACTTTCGGTGCCTGAACACACAAAAGCATAGATTTCGGGTATGGAACAATACTTAGCAAGGCGGTTGGTTCATCGTGCAATTATGGTTCAAAGATTCACGGAGTCGGCATGCATTCATTCAGTTGTTAACATTTCAGCGATTGAGAGATGCATACACATGGATATGGCGATTTCGGCGGGGAAGAATCGTATCTCGGAGGTCACGGGATTATGCTAATGCAGATATCCTAGTTCGGTGAGCATGTATGGTATATGAATCATCAAAAAGTTAACTATTCAATGCTACTCAGGAGACTTATAGTTTCAGCAAGGTATTCATTTCACTCATGCATCATAGAATCATGTTTGTGCATATTAGGGTGAACCAATATCGGTGCGAATCATTCCACATTCATGACAACCATTCGGGTGAAATTAAGTTTTGAGAGTTTTATACCGCCGTATAAACTGGGTTTAGGCATTCCACAAGTTGTCTTGCTCCTTTGTCCTTCCTTGGGTTTATGCTCCGGTTTTTGCAACACAGTACCTATAAGCTCAACAAAGCAACCTCGGTTCCTAGGGTGAGTGGAAGGAATGAAAATAAAAGGGCACTAAAGGCGAAGTTACATATCAAGAGTATGTGAATGCAAGTGCAACTCATGCAGCGGTGACACAACATAGGGGAAAAGGAGAAAAAAAAATGAAGCGTGATATACAAAAATCCGGTATGATACGGGACTATGCGAGTAAATAGAGAAGATGAAATATAGAGCACAAAATGGAATAGCTAAGGTGTTTTTTGCAGGATGAACCAAATGCAAATTTTTATAAACGGGTGGATTGCACTAAGTCACATAATCTTTGTTATACTAAAAAGAAACTAACTTAAGCGAAAAAAAAGTTATAGCTAGAACTTCAAGAACAATATGCGAGATGATGGAAAGAGCAAAAGAGACTTAACTAGATGCAGTATGCAGAACAGATGGTTTAATGATTAAGTTACACTACAGCACAAAAAGTAAAAAGAAACAGAAACATACTAACAAAATGTAACTATGATGTAGAATGAGACAAGATAGATTCAACAAAGACAATAAACTTACAGATGCAAGATGAATATGCAGGTTGCACAGCTAAGTTATACTAACAACAGTAGATAAATAAAGGAAGTTTCTAACACATATATACAAAGGTAAATTGATAATCAGTAAAAAGAAAGCAAATTATCAACACAAAGCAACACTACAAATCCGAACATGGCGCCAAAAACTTGGTAGGCTAGGAAAAATGATTGCCTACGGTGTAGCGCAAGTGTATAGTGTCGACTAGCAACACGGGGCAAGTGCAGGTCGATCCACGGGAAATGGAGTGTGTAAGGTTGATTTCAAGGTTCACTAAACGATTTCTAACAAAGGGTTACCAAAGAGTGAGGTTTTGTGTCGATACGACAATGTATTTGGTAGTGAACAAGTATATAAAACAAATTGTAAAGAGAGAAGCAAGATCGAGGTTGTAAACAAGCGGTTGAGTGGCACTAGGGTGATTGAACTCACCACTTAATCCTATTCTAAGGCAAACAAACTCTATTTATGCTCTTGTCCTTCCCTTGAAGGTCTCAGGTGGAAAAAATTATTAACTGACTTACTAATCCTCCCCTAGTATTGGTTGTCTTCTTACAGTACAACCAATCACAGGATAATTTGAGCAACCTAGCTAACCCTTATTCCCATTTCATTTAAGCATAGCAAGAACATAAATTGAACATGAATTAACTCAACATAGAATTAAGGGTTTACTCTACACCCTAGTAAAGTAACTTAGAACATCATGCAAACACTAAAACAGAATTTAAATTGAATTAATAATACAAAACCCTAAAAATTGACTTTCTTTCTCACATGAAGAACAACGTATTTTTATACCTCCCCCTCTTCTCTAACACTCGGAATCAACAATAAATGCATACCCAAAGTGTGTTCCCTCTTCCAATTCGTCTCTGGTAGCCATTAATGCTCGATAGTTGAAACCCTAGCTCCAACTATCTCTAACCTAGCTTCTAGGGCATGAAGAAGCTATGATGGAGATAGGCAGAACTAGGGCGGAGAAGAAGCGGCTCTGTTCTTCTTGTTGTTGTTTTTGTGGTTGTCGGGCGAAGGAGATGGTGATGGTGGTTCTGCATCTGGTCGGGGGAGAAGGTAAGGGTTTCTCCGGTTTTGTCGGGGGAGGAGAAAGAGAAGATAAAATGAGAAATGGGGTGTTTGGTCGATGGGTGAAGGTATAGGTAGCTTGGGTGTGAGGCGGGAGCGTGAGAGTCGATGCAAGGGACGCATCGACCATTGGATGCGAGATGGGCGATATCTCACGGCTCGGGAAAGGACGGACTTGGATCGGGTTGTGGGCGGGTCTTGGATTGCTCTAGCCTATGTCTTGTAAATGGGTTGCTACTTGTTGAGTTGCAACCGATGTGCCGCGCGGAGCTTTGGCTTTTCTGCTCCATAGACGCTCGTCTCAATTCTCTGCTCTTTTGGCTCCTTAATTTCTCCGAGCTTTATTTACTACCTAAAAACACAAAATTAGAAAGTACAAATATTTATTCTTGAAAACAGGGAAAATACAGATTTTGGGATAATATCTGATTTCTGAGCACAAAAGATGAGTTAAATGCCAATAAAAAAGATGTAGAAATATGCAATATTTGGCACTCATCACATGACGGCTCACATACTACTATAGTGTGTACGTAAAGTTTAGCCTTTTCGGCAGAAGTTTCTTGTAATTCAAACTCCTGTTTGAAATGCGATTATGAGACTAAGATCCTAGAATTTCTGAATAAGTTTGAAGAAATTCATTAGGAAAAATATTATTTGAAAGAATCGTTGAATAAACTTGAGTCATCACTACATGTGAAATCTCTTGAGAATGGCTTATCTTAATGATGAATTCACGAACCCTATTCTTTGGAAGAAAAAAGAGATCAATTCTCTCAAGTGTGACCTACAAAGGTTGTCAGGAAGTTCAGACAAAATTTCAAAAATGTTATTTGGTCAAAAGGCTTTTGGAAACACACAAGGTTTAGGGTTCAAAGGGAAGACTGTAAGAACAACAAACTCGGTTATTCCAACCAGCTTTGGATCAATCAAACCTGAGAGTTGTGATAAACAGGTATCAACTATTCAAAAGCAAATCCTCTTTGCTCTGCTCTTTTGTGGAAGTACAAGCCATGTTCAAAGTAAGTGTTGGAGATTCAAGAGGAAGCGCAAAAGAATTTCCAAACTTCAAAATGACATGCAAAGAAGAATCGACTATAAAAAGCGAGTCAGATACGCCTAGGTACAGAATAAATCCAAAAGATTCGAGAGTTAGACAAGGTAAGTCCACGAACTCAATAAACCTTGAAATGTCACCTGTGACACAAGATGTGAACACTCTTTTCACTCTATTACTATCTAAACCATAATAATAAATCGTATCCTTATTTTGGACTTGAAAAATAAGGATTACTTCAAGGTTGATTCAAGTCTTGTAAATCTTTTGTTGATTTTTTTGTTCCACATTTAGCAAGTAAATATCTGTTTGAAAAGATTGATAATGGATCATGAACCGTGGAAACCTTTTGAAGGTCCTTTAGGGTTTTACTATCCTGAAATCTATTTATGTTCATTTGTGAACATTACTGTTCTTTACCTTCTTCTCTAAAGATACAATCTCATGTCCCCTATAACTAGAGGTACCACGAAAAGAGATGCTATAGAAGCAGTTAACGTGTATCCGTGTGAAGGAGTTTCTTCCTCAAGGAAAAGAAAGTCGAAGAACATGGTGATGATCCGTTTTTCCTCGATTTGCCTGTTATGCATTTGTCATTCGATAATAACTTTAGGGCTATGATGAAGGAGTTCATGGGGAAAGAAATGATCTAAAATCTCGAATCATTTCTTCTATAAGAGATATCTCTCACTATGAACAAATGTTGTCTCTAACAAAGAACACTCTGTGTGAAATGAAAAGAGAACTTAGTGAGTTAAGCGATATTTACGAAGATTTGGAGGAATTGAATGATCCCATTATCAATGGTTTTTCCATAATGAGAAGGAATTCTTTGTAGATGCCTTTGAGAAAGCTCTACAATGTCTAGTAAATCTTCTTTTAGAGAATTTATTTCTTGTTTTTAGAAGAATAACTAGGGTTTGGAATAACCATTATTGTGAGTACACATAGATATGTCCAACGATTTTCATCTTCAATGTTTTTAGATTTATTTATTAAATTCTAAGTTTTTGGAAGATGATTTTTGCAATTTTAATCTTTATGATTTTATATATTGTAAATTGTTATGGAATATGTTGTTTACGTCCGTGAACCTGTGACTATCCCATACTTGTTTAAAAGTTATCTCTATTATGTCGGTATGAAAGTATTGATAGAAGATAGAATGAACCTTTGACATTACAAAAGTTGAAGCCTTTTATGTCAATGTTTTGATAGAAGAAAGGATAAAGCTTTTGTTTACAGGGATTAAGTATATTATATGTCATTGTGCAAATAGTGATTGAAAATAGAATTATTAGGGGTTATCTTGTATCTTTATAAACTCCTTGATGAATGCATTTAGCTTCGGCTTTATGATGGCATCTAAATAAGTTGATATGGTATTCTATTTTGGTCATGAAGTATCTCTGTGAAAATTTCATGAGGATCCCACTATTTTTAGTACCTTTGCCAATTTATATTGACAAAAGGGGGAGAATTAATGTGTAGTGTGATATCTGCAAATACATATGGTTTACGAATCATTATGCAAGGGGAGTGGTTTTCATGTTGAGATGTAGTATTGACTAAGGGGAGTGATACATATCACCATAGTATTGTTGTCAAAGTTGTTATATAATTGAACTTTGATGATGTGTAATAATACCATGACACCGTATAACAATGATTGAGAGCATTTTGTTCTCTCATTGTTATCGCTTCTACGGATCTTCAACAACTATGATGTTGAACTTACAACCTTAGGATCATGGAGTACTTGGAAGTAACGAAGATTTCGAGCGCGTTGAAGATGCCAAGGAGATCAAGCATTTGGATGAGAAGCTACAATGTCTATCTATTTTGTAATCCATATGTATTGATAGTTTTGTCACTAAAATGGACAAATGGGAGATTGTTAGAGCACTTTTGCTCGGTCGAACTCGCATGCGTTGCTATCTCAAGCATGTTTGTCAATGTTAGTGATCAAAACTATAAGTATTGATTTCTAGCCTATTTATAGATGTCTCGGACTATGACATAGATAGTGTAGTTGAGCTTAGATTTCACAGAGTTCATCATTTGAAGACGAAGAACTACTAAGGGAGCTTGTGGAACTTCTTCGACAAAAGGTATGTGGAGACTTGAACTCATCTATCACTTGTAAAGTCTATTTCTACTATCTCCTATATTGAGACATAAGTCGTGTTAAGATATAGTTTTCCCTATACACATTTGAGATTTGTGAGTATATCTCAGCTTACATATTTCTCGAAATATGTGTTGGTAAGCTTTCAATTCGACCAAGTTCATCTTATATATGAGAAAATTGCGATTAAAATCTTACATGGTTTGTGTGATACAATCATATGATGTAGGCTTGGAATGTTTCGATAATGATTATTTCAATATCTTGAAAATTGCTTTGATGCTAATAGTGTGTGAAAATGGCTATTATAATTATAGAAGAATGTTTCGATGATTGAAATAAAGAGTTGAGAATGTAACCATCTTTGGATATAAGCATATATAGTGTGTTCGCGCATTAGTGTATAAATCCATAAACCGAGAGCCAAAAGTATTCATATGTGTGTATACAAAATTGGTGAAGGAGACAGGTTAAGTATGTGTCACGCATCTTTGGAGGAAGTTTCGAACCGAAAATTTCTGCTGAGTTTGGTTTTGACAAACTCTTAAACTAGTACGCATACTGGCGGAAGTTTTCGAACCGAAAATTTCTGCTGAGTTTGGAACTAAACAAACTCAAATCCGGTTGCTTAAGTACGCATTATATACGCATACTTAAGTTGGTTACTTTGTCAAATCGGTCGGTTCATGGACTTAAACATTTAAATCATAAGGAATGCAATCTTTACAAACCGTGGCTATAATGTTCATGATTGATTCAAGTGAATCAAACCGATTTGGTTTCAATTGTGTTTTTCGTTCAATTGAACAACTCTTTAACTAGTTTCATTTGAGTCATTTGAACTAGTTATGGTTAAGATGAATAAGGTTGATATGAGAGTAATCATATGGCTAACCTCGGTTAACTATTTGTGAACCAACATGGTGTACATGTTTAGGTACAGTTACATAAACCTAAATGAGGGTACATTTCATTTGTGTTTAACAAGCTAAGTTCGATCTAACGGTTGGAAGATATTAGCTTGGGAGAATCAGATTTTTCATCTAACGGTGAATATTGAATGCTTTGTTACCAAGGTAACTTAGATTGCAAACCCTGATTTGAAAACTATATAAAGGAGAACTCTAGCAACTGGGAAACATAATCCCCACACCTCCTGTGTGTTACTAGTTGCATAACTAGAGTCGATTCTCCTTTAACCTTAGGTTTCTTCTCGAGACCTTGTAGGTTAACGACTTGAAGACTTCATTGGGATTGTGAAGCCAGACCCAGCTATTATCTTTGTAGTTGCGTGATCTGATCTTGCTATTTCTATCGTATTGAGTACAATTGGAATAATTGGCTCGAGATTTTATATCTCCGATAGGCAAGATAGAAAAGTAATTACAAACGCTTCGTCTCATCGTTTGTGATTCCACAATATCTTCTTTCGGTAGTCAATTAATATTATTGTGAGGTGGTTGATAATTCTAGGATGTTCTTTGGGAATATAAGTTAGGGTTATCGATTAGTTCTGTTCACCTTGATTTATCAAAAGATGGAACAAAAACTCTTGGGTATTTCTGTGGGAGACAAATTTATTCAATCCTATAGAATTTTCAGTGTGAGACAGATTTTTCTATCAAGTCTTCGACTTTGGGTCGTAGAAACTCTTGGTTGTTGGTGAGATCAACTAAGGGAATCAAGTACGTAGTATCCTGCTGGATCAGAGACGTAAGGAGCACAACTGTACCTTGAATCAGTGTGAGATTGATTAGGGTTCAACTACAGTCAGTCCGAAATTAATTGGTAGTAGGCTGAGTGTCGTAGCGGCTTAATACAAGTGTGGTGTTCAATCTGGACTAAGTCCGGGTTTTTCTTTTTGCATTTGTGGTTTTCGTTAACAAAATTCTGGTGTCATGTTATTTCTATTCCGCATTATATTTTGTTATATAATTGAAATATCACAGGTTGTGCGTTAAGATCAATCAATTAGAATATCCAACCTTTGATTGTTGATTTACATTGATTGACACTTGAACAGTTTGGTCTTTGGTACCGTTCAAGTTGTTTCACATAATAATCGAGGCTCATGATTTCTATCCATTTGATTTGCTTGATTACATTGTGAAACAGAGATATTAAACTCTTTGACACACTTTATTCTAGATTGAGTCTGATCGTCTAGTTGATTCTCTAGAAAGTTTATTAGAGTAAGTCCTCTCAGATTGCCAAACGAATTATTGGGTGTGGTTGTTAGACCCCCGCATTTTCATGTACAAGAACACAATCGAAGCAAAATCTGTTTAATTCATGAACATTATAGCCACTTAATTGCAAAGAATGCATTAATTAATATATAAATATATTAGTTCATGTACCAACCGATTTTAGAACTTTAACCACTCAAGTATGCAAACGGATACGCATAATTAAGTATCGATGCAGTATGGGTTCGCCCAAAGATGCGAACAAGTACGCATACTAAGTACACTTCAAAACCCGGCCAGAAATTCCCGGACCTATACTCACTCAAGTACGCATACCGGTATGTGTACTTGGTACACGGAATTTCACAACTACAAGTACGCATACGGGTATGCATACTTTAGTTAGGTCATGGATCACATACATGCAAGAAAGCATACTATGCTCATAATCCATTAGTTCTAAACTCTTATTTCAATCTTTGAAACTTTCTTAGAGGATGACAATAGCCGTTTTCACACACTATTAGCATCAAAGCAATTTTAAAGTTATTGAAATAATCATAACGAAACATTCCAAGTCTACATCAAATGATTGTATTACACAAACCATGTAAGATGTTACTCGGCAATTTTCACATGATCATCTTTTGACTTTCGTCAAGAATATAAGATGAAATTGGTTGAAGAGAAAGCTTACCAACACATATTTCGAGAAATATGTAAGCTAGTTAATCTCAGCTCGAAATCTCAAATGTGTATAATCGACAACTATATAGTAATACGAATTTTGTCTCAATATAGGAGATAGAGTAGAATTAGACTTTCCAAGTGATAGATGAGTTTTGTTCTCCACATACCTTTTGTTGATGAAGTTCCACAAGCTTTCCTTAGTAGTTGTTCGTCTTGATTGATGAACGTCGTGAAGTCTAATGCTCAACTACACAATCTATCTTAGTCCGAGACATCACTATAAGTAGACTAGAAATCAAGACTTATAGTTTTGATCACTAACATTGACAAACAAGTTTGAGATAGCAACGCTTGCGAGTTCGACCGAGCAGTGCTCTAACACTAACCATTTCAGATTATTTTGGTCGGATTATTTCAACCTAGCAGACCATGGATGTAAGGTAGAATTAACTCTCTATATTCTCAAAATTATGATTCTTAATTTTCCTTAGTAGTTGTTCGTCTTCAATTGATGAACGTCATGAAGTCTAATGCTCAACTACACAATCTATCTTAGTCCGAGACATCACTATAGGTAGACTAGAAATCAAGACTTATAGTTTTGATCACTAACATTGAAAAACAAGCTTGAGATAGCAACGCTTGCGAGTTCGACCGAGTAGTTCTCTAACACTAACCATTTCAGATTATTTTGGTCGGATTATTTCAACCTAGCTGACCATGGATGTAAGGTAGACTTAACTCTCTATATTCTCAAAATTATGATTCTTAAATTTCATTTGGTTTATTACTATTTCTGTATATGTTTTTCATTTATGCGCATGGCTAGGGGTAATTGGTTATCTTTACAACCAACAACTGAAGTTAGTAGTAGTTTAGTGGGCATGAGCAGAAAATAGAAAACATGTGGTAGCGCGCACAAGTATGGACATAATATTTATGTTGTTTGTTCTTTATTTGTCGAAGTTTTTATTTTAGTGCCCCATTTAGAAATCTGGCTCCGCTTGTGTTAACAACACTAAAATGGAAAACGTGATCAGGCATATTTCCAAATTTAAAAAAAGTTAAAGTTTGTGACATACTCTAAAGTCTAAACTGCATTCATGATGTGTTGCGACACCAACCCAATACCTCTTAATTCCTTAAGTATATTTACCTTGTTTAGTTTTCATGGTTTCCTAGTTTAAGTGAACTTCTTATTATTAGCATTGATTGTGTAACAAGCAATTTCGTTAGCTATAAATACTTTGTTTGAGTTTGTATCAACACACAACTTTAATCAATACAACTCAGTTCTATTACTTTCTTCTCTTTATCTTCCAAGCAGAGGTGGCTAACCCCGAACTCAAAGGGTTTTATCTAGGGTTCTTTACCTTTTATTTGAGTTCTAAATAGTGTTTGGTCAAGGACCCTAACACAGGTTCGAAGATGGTTTAGATCAATCCCTAAATTTTACCAACTTTTTTTAGAGATGTCTTATACAGAGAATCTAAAACTCGTTCAAGACAGCCTTGTGATTGTTTCACAAAAACTTGATACTCTTGTCACAACCATTAACAACCATCATCTTCACGATGAAGAAGCAACAGGAAGAAAGCTGAAGACAAACACCTGCGTGAAGAAGAACGCACTGCTAGGAGATTAGACTTATCTGAACATACAACAGAGCTGTAAAACACTCTTACAACAAATCTCACAGCAGCCTTAACCACATCCTTGGGAAACTCCTTACGTGCGGTGTTTAGATAATTTATTCCTCAGCTTAATCAACATCATGGTACTTATCCTCCACCACATCCTCCTCCTCCACCTCCTCCTCCTGGTGGTAACGAAGTTCATATTCGAGTTGGATCAATTAATCTGAAGTTCCCAACTTTTGATGGTGATGAACCTGATGGTTGGATTTTTAGTGCCGATCAATATTTTAGTCTGCACGTAATGGCTGATAACTGAAAATCACTATTGCTTAGCGCATCTTAAAGGCGACGCCAATGCTTGGTTTCCATTTGGAAAAGACAACTACCATTGTGACTACATGGGTAGAATTTTGTTCTCTTGTCCGTGCTCGTTTCCCTCCTACAAAATTTATTGATGCTCGAATGGCAATTAGCAAGATTAAACAAAAGGTACGGTTCGTGATCACATACCACGAATTTGAACGCTGTTAAATTTTGTCACAGATTTACCCGAGGATCAATTAGTCAGTTGTTTTATCCATTCTTTGAAACCGGATATTGGCTCTGTGGTTAAATTCTTTGGAGCCACAAACTTTAACTGCGTCTTTTACAAAGGCAATAAATCAAGAAGATGCCTTATTAGCCCAGGTGAGTGCTACTCCCAAACAACCTTATCGTCTTCTTCGACTTTTAGATCTTCACCCACTCCTTTACCTAATCAATTTAAGAGAACTACCTTACCTCTCCTGGAGCTAAAAGACTTTCTTGGGAAGAACAAAAAAAAGAAAAAAGGGAGAAGGTCTTTGCTTTAATTGTGATCAATTGTTTAGACACAGTAACTTGTGCTTAAAACCAAGATTATTGGTTTTAGATGGAGCTCCAGAGAAGGTTGAATTTGATACAACAATAATACATGAAGAAACTACAATGGTGCCTGACACTAATTTAGAAGTCGAAGCTGCAGCTACTATTTCGATGCATTCTCTTATGGGTTCTTCTTTCCCTGTAACTATGCGCCTTAAAGGTTTTCAAAGGCTCGTCACCTCTTACAATTTTGATTGATTCAGGATTGACTCATAATTTTCTTTATCTAGCACTAGCTAAAAGGTGTGGATTTCTTTTGTGCAAGCTAAAGATAATGCATTGTGTGTCATTCCTTGGTGATGGTGGAAAATTAAATACATTGGGTACTTGCTTCAATGTTCCCATTATTGCAAGATTACACTTTTACTACCCGATTTTCATGTCTTACCTATTAGTGGATGTGATGTTGTGTTGGGAGTTCATTGGTTGCGAACATTGGGACAAATTTCTTGGGATTTAGACAAGTTAATTATGAGTTTCAATATTAATGGTGCAGAAATTCAATTATTGGGTAATAATTCTTCTTCTGTCATGATCTTGGACAATGTGCCCATACAGCGTTTACTCCACCGTGAATATTATGGTGTTTTTCTCCAAATTTCTGCAATAACTACTTCTTCATTGAATGCTATAACGGCTTAACACACGAGATTCAAAGTTCTTTGTCTCGGTTCTTTGATGTTTTTCAACCTCAACTTCACTTCCACGGAAAGACTACATGATCACCGAAATCCCTTGATACCAGGATCAACTCCAGTTAATGTTCATCATTATCGTTATCCTCATTTTCAGAAGGATGAAATTGAAAATATTATATCTTAATTAAGTCAAGCTGGGTTTATTCGATCTAGTTTAAGTCCATTTCTTCTCCTATTTTGATGGTGTGCAAGAAAGATGCTTCATGGTATATGTGTGGATTACAGGAGCTTTGAACAAAATAACAATTAAAGATAGATTTCCTATCCCCATGGTGGATTAACTCCATGGTGCAATTATATTTACAAAGCTTGATCTTCGTTCTGGCTATCATCGGATTCGTCTTTACAAACCAGATATTCAAAAAACTGTGTTTAGAACTCATGATGGTCACTATGAATTTTAGTTATGCCATTTGGATTGTCAAATGCCCCCAGGATACATTCGAGTCTCATTAATCATATCTTTAGACCTTATCCCGAGAAAGTTTGTTTCGTCTTTTTCATTGACATTTTTGATTTTGACAAAGTATGTCGAACATTTGGAACACTTATCCATAGTGTTTGATATTTTGCGTACAAATCAATTGTGCATCCAAGGAATCCAAGTGCTTTGTTTACAATCATCGGTTGGTTATCTTGGCCATGTTATTTTCTTACAAGGTTTGGGTTGAGAGTGAAAAATTCAAAGCATTCTTGATTGGCCAATTCCAACAACAATTAAAAGTTTGAGGGGATTTCTTGGCTTGGCAAAAGTTATTATCAAAAATTTGTTAAGGATTTTGGTAAGATATATGTCCATTAACTTTCGATTATTGAAAAAAGATTCCTTTGTGTGAAATGATGGAGCTCTCATGCTTTTGAAAGCACTACAACAAGCATTGACTACTACCCGCTTTGATATTACAGCATTTTTTCAAAAGAGTTTTGTTTAGAATGTGATGTCATGGTACGGGGTTGGGAGGCTGTTTTAATGCAATCTGGCGGGCCAATTTCTTACTATAGCAAGGCATTGGCGGTAAGAACTTGAACTTATCCATTTATGATAAGGAAATGCTTGCTATAGTCTGTAGCAAAAGTGGAGACCATATTTACTTGGAAGACGTTTTAAGATCTACATGGATCACCACGGCTGAAATATTTTCTTGATCACGAATATCTTGATGGAACAACAACGCCCAGTTATCTAAATTGTTAGGTTAGACGAGGCAAAGAAAATGTTGCTGCTGATGCTAAGAAATGCAGGCCTCATATTTTCTGCTATTTCTACTCCAATTTTTTCAGGAGTCAATGAAATTATTCAGGAAAGTAACAATGATGAGGATTTAAGTAAACTCATTGAGCTGCTGCGCTGCAATCCTAATCATAAGCCGCATTATTCTTACAATGATGGCATTCTACGTTACAAAAGAAGGATTGTAGTATCTTCTAATTCTGAGTGGTGCACTAGACTTTTATATGAGTTTCATTCTACACCTCTGGGAGGTCATTCTAGATATTTTCGCACTTACAAGCGCATTCAATAAAAAATTTATTAGAAAGGTTTAAAAAGTTCAGTAAAGGAGTTTATTTCTCGTTGTGAAGTTTGTCAGAAGAACAAATCTGAAGCTGTCGCTCCTCCGGGATTGTTGCAACCTCTACCAATACCTGCAGATGTTTGGATGGATATTTCGATGGATTTCCACAATCTTATCGTAAGACTTCTATTTTGGTAGTTGTTGATAAGTTGTCCAAATATGCACACTTTATAGCTCTTGTGCATCCATACTCTGCTGCTACTATTGTTGATATGTTTGTTCAAGAAATTGTTCGTCTACAAGGAATGCCAAAAACCATTATCAGTGATCGTGATCCAATCTTCATGAGCAGTTTTTGGGAAGCATATTTTGCTTTACAAAATACAATTATGTCGCAGCTCATTATCATCCAAACAGGATGGACAAACGGAAGGTGACAAATCGAACTCTTCAATGTTATTTACGCTTTTTTGCTATCATTAAGCCTTGAATGGAGCAAATGGTTTCTTAAGGAGAATCTTTTGGTATAACTTTTGACCATCACTCGGTATCAATATGTCACCATATGAAGCCTTGTACAGTAGAGCTCCTCCAACAATCTCGAGTTATTTACCTGGAACCACGGCTGTTAATGTTGTTGATCTTAATTTGAGAGCTAGGGATCAAACACTCAAGATTCTTAAATTCCATCTTCAAGCTGTTCAAGCTAGAATGAAGTCTTTTGCTGACAAACATCGTACTGAGAGAAGTTTTGCAGTGAATGATTGGGTATTTCTTCGTCTGCAACCCTATAGACAATCAACGGTGGCAAATCAACCATATTCTAAACTTTCTTCTCGATTTTATGGGACTTTTAGAGTAATTGAAAGGATAGGAGAAGTTGCATATAAGTTGGAATTACCTGCTGAGAGCCGTATTCATCCAGTTTTTCATGTCTCTCAACTGAAGTTAAAACTTGGCTCTTCTCGTTGTTCTTCAAGCGATTCGCCTAATGTGGTTGACTATGAGAAGTGGAACCGAAGCTATACTAGAACGAAAAATGTTCAAGAAGGGCAACTGCTCGAACTAAAATGGCATAACAATGGAATGATCATTCGCCTAAGAAGCAACATGGGAAGATACGATGATATTCTCTTCGTTTTGAGATATCGAGGCTTGAGGACAAGCCGTTTTTAGCAAAACGTGGAATGTTGCGACACAACCCAATACCTCTTAATTCCTTAAATATATTTTACCTTGTTTAGTTTCATGGTTTCCTAGTTTAAGTGAATTTCTTATTATTAGCATTGATTGCGTAACAAACAATTCCGTTAGCTATAAATGCTTTGTTTGAGTTTGTATCATCACACAACTTTAATCAATACAACTCAGTATTACTTTCTTTTCTTTATCTTCCAAGCAGAGGTAGCATTGATGACATTCGATAAGAAAACTTTCTCTCACCTCTCTCGCTCAAGAAAACAGAAATAAGAAAACCTTTTTCACAGCCGCCTAGGGTTTGCTTGCTTTGATTTGCTCCATGGAGCGAATCGGAGAAATCAAACAGCGATTTTCTTCCTCGCTCGCTTCCCTAATCCTCTCACGGGGTTTTTCTATGATCTATTTATAGTTGGATCATGTTTTTATCGACTTTAATTTCTAGATCTAGTTTTTTCGTTTTGTTTTCTTAGTTTCATACATGGGTGATGTGGTTCTCTTTGATGGTGATCTTTAGGTTGGGTTGTGGTCCGATTTACTTTTGCTTCAAGTTTGGTCTTGATCAACCCCAGCAAAGAAAAAAGGGGAGTTCAGTGGTTATTCATGGAGTTCATTGTTTTTCTACTGGTGAAGATTAGAACAAGCATCTTATAGCTCTCTTCCTGTGGAGGAAGTTGTATTTGATTTGAAATTAAAATCGTTTCTAGGGTTGTGGATCAAGTTTCAACGATTCAAGCTCTCCGTATGCAAGCGGATGTTATCAAGCATCACATTACTACTTATTTGATGATTATGTTAATGCGATCCCGTTACTTGAGATTCTATCATTTGAGATTCGTCACTTGTCCTGTATGAAATTTGTTTTAATCAGTCTTGTTTGTATTGTGTAACTTCGGGACTTTGTTCCTATTTATCTATTAAAAAAAAGGGCTTTATTTAGGAGAGTTCTTTACCTTTTATTTGTGTTCTAAATAGTGTTTTGGTCAAGGACCCTAACATGATGGACATATTTCTAATTCCCACCTTCAGAATAGACATACTTTTAAATCTTATGAAATGATAATGATTTATAAAGGAATTTAAATTTTGTCTCACTTCTTCTTGTTTTGATTAAGCCACGGAGCTGATTGATGTTCTGGGCCTTCTGTTGTAGTCATATATTGATAATTTTTGAGTGGAAAAGTGGATACTCATTCCGTGTGTAGGTGCGCTCTATTATGCTCAACTACGTCGACAATCATGGCAAAATGTATGCCAAAAGCATCAGCAATTTTGTTCAAAGATGTTATGAATCCCAATGTACTGAACAACACAACCACCACTAATAACCTACACCAGTTAATGGTGCAGATGCTAAAATGCAGTGCAGGATAAGGAATAGTGGTGCAGGATGACAGATTAAACAAATCTTAATCTTAACAAAGAACATCGTCAGAATTTGACTTCTCCACATAGTGACTTTGGATTAGTTGAAAGTTAAAACAACATTCATAAATAAGGATAAGATGGGGTAGGGTAGACGTCCGTGCGGAAAGAAAGTGCATAATTTCTTTTTGGACGGCAAGCAAGCTTTAGTAGTCTTGTTTATTTATAGGACTCTAGATATGGATGAATGACAGAATGGCAATGCATTGTATCTATACCATTATATAAAGCCAACCCCCTTAGGTACTGTTCATGAACAGTACTTGAGGCTGCAAATTTTGAAAACCCAAATTGCCCTTTGTTTTGCCAGAACTTTTGTAAAAATCTTATCTAAATTAAGTGAGGCTAAAAAGGTAAAATGAAAAATCAAAATTGATAAAATTGCCCCCATATTATGTGCACATAAATAATGTTACAAATAAAAAGGAGGCTATAATGGTAATTTAAGTTACAAAATTGATATTAGAAATTGCCCCCATATTATGTGCACCTAAATGATGGTATGAATAAACGGGAGGGTATAATGGTAATTTAACTATTTAAATTAAATAAAGGAGAGGTACAATGATATTTTAAGTATTCAAAATTACACACTTAAATAAAAATAATAGGTCGTGACCCGCGTCCCCATGACTACGAAGGCTGCGATCTCGTTTTAAGTTTTGCCAGTTTTATTTCATTTGAATTTATAAGATAAATATATATGAGGTATTAATGTAACTTGATATTTTTTTGACACATTAAACAAAAAAACAAGGGCCAATTACAAATAGGTCATACATTGTCAGGTTCAAATTGATCATACTTTTATAAATCGTGACACTTGATCATCTTTTGGGCGACATATGATTTAAGAAAAGCGGTGTGAATATCCCCAAAATGCCCTCTAACCTAACTTGACCCATTTATTGAGTTAAGCTTACGAACTCGGTGATGTGGCATCGGTGGGTGTAATCTCAGTGACTTGGCATCTCAGTGGCGTGGCATATC
>JAJJWW010017621.1:0-21234 GCA_023531295.1 Papaver armeniacum
TATTAATTATCCAACTTAGGGAGAAGGTGCATCTGAATCGAAGGAAAGGAAGTTCCATTTTTATTCGAGTTTCATCTTGTTCTTATTCTAGTAGGCATCCGTTGTCACCAGTGGGTCCAATTCTTTATGGCGAGATGGAAGATACAAATAAGGGAAGAAATGAATAGAAGGGTTTTTGATTACCGCAGCAGCAGAAGCAGTAATTGATATGCAAAATTCTGAATATGATAATTGATATTTGCAAACCTTTTTTATTTTTATTTTTATTTTAAAGATTAAAGATAATTGATTTCAAAAGATTATGATTATGATTATGATATGCAAGATTATAATTTATTAGATCTATCCTATACACAGCAATTATAAATATTCTCATGGAAATCTTTTATAAAGAATTTTTTAGTTTCCTTTCAATACAGTGATCTTCCATCTATAAATACTTGTATTATCTCAAACTCAAAGTAAAACATGCGAGTCAATTGTTCTTCTGGTATTGCATGCTTATTCTTATTAGTTGATTGTTACTACCCTGGTCTTTGAATTATGTTGATGTTTGTTATTCATAAATTTTGTTGTTCTTGTACAGGTCTTCCACACAAAGCTCAGCCATCGACTTTATAGGGTTTTGGCGAAGTACCAAGTAAGTTTCTCATGTGTCTTTTTACAGTTCAATCAAGTATGTTCTTTTTATTGCTGAAGGTTTTATCTTTATTTTATACAGTAATTTGCAGTAGTTAATATAATCTTCTCTTATGTATATGTGAACTTTAATGATACTAGTTATATACACATGTGTATTGTATGGTAATATTTTAAGTTATTGAAATAAAATGGATCCTCAAGCCAAGGTGATGCTAATGGTAACAAAGGAAAGAATGCTTACTCTTCTTGGACAAACGAAGAGAGGGAAGTACTTGTGAGTCTGTTGGTAGATGCAACAAAATGTGGATGGAAGGACAAGAATGGTTCATTTAGCAAGAGAACCATAGAGACTAGTATTTTACCGGTTCTAAACCAGAAATGCAACTGCAATAAGACTCACGAAAATTACAAAGGTGCTATGAAATGGTTCAGGAATAGATTTGATGTGGTAAATGAAGCTTTTAAGATTGGTTCTGGATTTGGGATAAACCCAGATAATGGATTGCTAGAAGCCCCGGAAGAAGTATGGGAGCTACTTTGCTGTTACGGTATGTGGAATGATTTATGTTACATTTTGAGTAAAAGGTTAAATCTAAAACTAGATTAGTTATGTATGTTAGTTATCTTATATTTTTTTTTCTTTCTTTTTGTAGAGCCACAAGACTCATAAGTGGATCAGAACTACCGCGCTTGATGATTACAACGACATATGCATCATTTTCGGTGGTAAGGCAACAACAGGAAGAATTACTGTGGGTGTGAGCCAAAATGTTACTAGTGCAACAACTTGTGAAAATGAAGACAAGATGATACAAGATTATGTAGATTCTGGTCTTGGAAACTTTGAAGAGCCTTATTATCCCCTTTTGACCCAACCTCTATCTCTATTTTGAGCATGGAGATGTTTACACCCAATCTTACCAAAGACAAACTGTGAAAGCCAAATTGGAAGCTCGGGTCCCAAAAAAAGGGCACGGAATGAATCTGACTCTACTACACCAGCAACTGATAGTAAAGCTGAGCTTATGGGCAGTGTTTATGTTGGGGTTACTTCCATTGCCTCTCATATAGAGGCACTTCGTGCCATCATAGAAGAAAAATCTGTTGATAGGCGAATAGAAAAGTTGGAGAAAATTAGAGAGCAAAAGAAGAAGCAATGTGAAAGTGATAGTGTATATGCTTCCATCATGGAAATACCAGATCTTACTACGGATGAGCGTTTTCAAGCAGTAGAGATGTTTATGTACTTGTCTGCGGATGATCGAAATGACTGGATTCGTTCTAAGCTAAACAAGTGAATGTTGTTCTATTTTTAGCGTAGGATAAGATTTTTATGTCTTCTGCGAGTGTTTAGGATTTAGGGGGTTTGACAGAATAATCAGTTGGCAATAGTTTTTTGATTTCATTTTGTTTTCTGCTTTGGATACTTTTGTTTTAAGTATTTCATTTCTATTTCTACACTACACCAAATTCCCGGATTAGTAACAGCAATTCGTAACGGCTTATGGGCCGTTACAAATTTCCCGTTACAAATGGCCGTTACAAAAAAATCGTAACAGGCTAGAGCCGTTACTAATTTTCCAAAAATTCATAACAGAGACCAAATAAGTTCTTAATTTTTTTTTAGGCGTGCCAGTCACACGCTTGGTCACACTTGTGGCGTAACACTTGGATTTTGTGCGTGTGCCATTCACATGCGTGATATTATGTTTCCGCCCAAGATGAGTTATACTAGGGATATTTCCTCCCATGAGTGTGCCATTCACATGCGTGAGTTTGATAATATAACCCTAGTGAAATGAGATCGAGTTTCATTTCTTTTTTCTCTTTTTCTCTCTTCGCTTTGTCTTCTCTTCTCTTCCTCCCAGCAGATAAAACCCTAGTGAAATCTCTTG
Source organism: Papaver armeniacum (assembly GCA_023531295.1). Classification (NCBI taxonomy): domain Eukaryota; kingdom Viridiplantae; phylum Streptophyta; class Magnoliopsida; order Ranunculales; family Papaveraceae; genus Papaver; species Papaver armeniacum. The sequence continues at coordinate 2,538 of JAJJWW010017621.1, forward strand.
AATCTGTTCAATCATCGAACCATAGTAAGTGTTTTTCAATCTTCAATCATCAAACCATAATGAATCGATGCAACCCTTGTAAGTGTTTTTTTAATCCGTTTTTCGATTTTTAGGGTTTCATTTGTTTTCAATTTTCAGGGGAGAGTGGTGGAGCTTTCATTTTTATGCAAAATCTCATCAGGAGAACGCTAGGGTTTCAAAAATCAAATCAATCCTTAACTTAGATTACATTAGCTCAAGATTTAGAATCGGCCATATGTAATGAGTTTGATTTAGGGTTCATCCTTGAATCGGTGAAGAAAACCATTATGAGTTTTTTCTTTAGGTGTTTTTGTGTTAAAGATGAGAATCAAAATCATCATAGGAGAGTCATATTTTGTAATTCTCCTTGTTCATCCAATACACAAATCCAATTAGGTTTTATATTTGATTTGATTGATTTTTTCTAGGTTTTAATTTTCTGTTCATGTGCTTGTTTTTCTTTTGCAGAATTTCTTTGAAGGTATTTAAAGGAATTAGAAGATTGGTGATGATAATGAGACCAGTATTTTGTGGGAGTTTTGATTATGAGACACGTCAATATGATCTTGAACGCCTCTTCTCTAAGTATGGGACTGTTGATAGAGTTGACATGAAATCTGGTAGCCTTAAAACATCTCTCTTGAATCAACTTAGCTCTTTTGTTTTAACGATTTGTGAGATGTTGTTCAATCCTCCTTTGTTTGCATTGATGATTCATTATTACTGTTAAGTGTAGATTTGATTTTGAGATGGATTCATATATGAATTGATTTCCAATTTGGTGTAGTGTACCCATAGAGTTGATTTGTATCCAATTTGGTGTAGTGTACCCAGAATTTGGTGTAGTGTACCCATAGAGTTGATTTGATTTAACTAGCTTTCAGTTTATATATATTTGTTCTTGATGGGGTTGAAGGTAAATTTGATTCTGAGAAGAAGTTAGTAACCCATAGCAGACCACCAGTTTTGATTTGATTTTAGATAGCTTTCAGTTTGTCAAATAAATGAATTTTGGTTGCCGCATGACGTCTCCACCACCATCGCGTCAAATACGGCCTTTCGGCACGCCTTGAGAGAGGCAGAGCCAGCATCTACAATCTAAAATTCATGTGTTGTAATCATGCGAAGAGGTTCTGATCTTTTTCTATTACCTTTTATTATAAGGAAAGGCCGCAGGTTCCACTACTACCACCACCACATAAATCAGTTTAGGGTTATGGGTAATCTTATTCTCTTTAATTCAAGGGTTTTATATTCTTTCTCTTTGTGAATTAATCAAGATATCCGAGGAAAGAGAAAGGCTAAGAGTCCGCAACTAAATATCACATGTACGAGATCTAACTATGTGAAAACAATTTGATTCGGTTTATGATTTCCTTGATTTCCGGAGATCAATATGTGCTTGTTATTTCACTTATCTTTGTATAAATATTTTTGTAATACTTAGTAGCATGAAAAGGAGATGTATGTGAATCGGTGGAGCGTGATCATCTGGAACCAATTTAAAAGTAAGGTATCTAATCCATATATTAGCCTGACCTTTTCAACTATGTAAGTTGATTAAATGTTTTCAGATTAAACTGACTTGCATCGCATGGATCGGTTGAGATCCAAATCGATGGATGATTTAATTTGTTATTGCTAATAAGTCCAGAGGTCAATTAGTAATTACCGGAAAAAGGGTCTTGCCGATGTTCTGAATATTGTATTAGTTTGCTATTTCTGTTAATCAAGTAGATACCTAAACAAGTTAACCTTATCACACACTGATCATTTATTGAGTGCTAACTACCAGCTGATATGTTTTTTTTTTTATCCGTTGACATAGTTCTATACTTCTAGAAATGTAGGCAGTGTAAAGACATTCTTAGGGATACATACACAAAGGTTGAGTTTAGATGGTTGAGAAGAGAGAAGTATCTGTTCAAGTAGAATTTTTGAATAAGCTGGGGTTCTAATTTGTTCTAGCAAATATGATAGGTCGTGAAGACACTTCCATTAGGTTATAGGCGGTTTCTTCTACAGCTTTCACCACCACCACCATCTCGTTAACTGATATTAACTTTCATGGGGATAAAATAATAGGAGATACAAATTTTATTTTTATGGAGATGAAATATTAGGAGGTTTAATTATAATGATTGTAATCTACCTCGGTAATCCTAGTCACATCCACTATTACAGATTCGGCTCATCTGATTTCCTTTAAATCATAGCAGTTTAATTTTTCATCATATTGTTTCTTCCTCTCTGTATTTTAACAGGGGAAAGGCATTCGCCAATTTTTGCTTAGTCTATAAAGAGTGCTCATCACAATCAGATAGGGGTAAGTGATAGACACATTTTTGTGTCTGAATTGTCCTCATTGTCTCTATTGTTGGTCTCGATTTCTGTACTAATTTTGGTGTTTTTATGTGTGTGTAGGTGTTTTTGGAGAAATACACTTGTGCGGAAAAAGTTGCTCAAAAAGTGTTATTTGGACCCCCGGGAGAAAAGTGATAAAGGCACCCTCAATTTGGATAAGGGCACCCCAGGCACCCAAGCTGATAAAGGCGCCCATGTTTTGGATCGGGGCACTTCATCCTCTCCATTTCAAATTTGGTTTTGGCGGGAAAATATTCATATCACTGGCAGATTTTCTCGATTGCATTTGGACGTGATTTTGTGCGATTCAATCATTTGAAACTTTTGGAAAGATGTAATATATCATAAAAGATTTGGTATGGGTAATTGTTTCGATTGAATTTGGCTGGATAATCACGTGGAAGAAATCGGGGCAACACGGGTTTGAAAATGATATTCACGGATTTTCAAAGCAAGTTTGATGTGTCTTTGCTTCGTGTTTAGATGACACTTAGTCATTGAAGATGCGTGTAGAAGCTAAATAAGGGAGTTTCAGAAGCTGTTTACGCGTGGAGAATGATTTCAGGGAAGAAAATATTCGTAAAATATTTTCTTTTAACACCGAGTAATGGAGGATCATGGAGAGTTAGGGGAACGAAACAGGGAGAGATTGGGAGTTGCAGAGCTTGTCTCTGCTGCTGCCATTAAAGGGGAGAACGAAGAACATTAGACTGTAGGTGACAGTCGTATTGCTACAGTGATAACGACTCTTCAAAGAGGGTCGTAGTTAAGGAGTCAGTGGTTTTTGAATAGTGCAAACGACGCATCTTATTTATCGTTCAGCAGTAACATTTAGTTTTGTAACAAATATAACTGTTACAAAATCCAGTTTTATAATTTTTCTCCCAATTCATTTTTGTAAACACTTTTGGAGCAATGAAAAATTATTCTGAGCGTGTTTCCAATATGCGGAGCTAGAACCCATCACTGGGACAACGGAGGAAGCAACTTTTGGCGCCGCCGACGCGGACTTGTGTATAGATTTGTTTTTAGGTTTTATTATTTTATTTTTTTTTATTATTATTTGTTCCTTTTTACGCGTTTTGGTTTTTTTCTATTTGCTTTCAGACTTGGTGCGGAACTTATATAAAAGAGAAAGTGTTGAAAAGTAAAGTGAAGCCAAAGAAAGAAAGAAGAGAGAAAATCCAGAGTGAAGAGGAAAATTTTGTATATAGTGTAATTATTTTTTTTTATTTATTTTTAGAAACTGTAATTAGGTAATTATCTTTGTAATTTTTATTTTTATTTTTTTGGACTTCTTAATTTTGGACTTTATTTTTGGACATTGGACATTTTTTTTAAAACCCTAAGGAAGGGTTATTTAAAATATAAATCGCACGAGGGAAGGACGACGATTACAATATCGTCTCGGCCCTCGGGTTCGCACACGACATAGGAGTTGTGGCCCGAGTCGACTTCAACAGTTCATCCAAATGCTGGAACGGGAGGTAAGAATTCTAAACACCGCGAATCCCCGCCAGTGGGTTTCTTGGATGATTTCGTGTGAATATATGTCGAGGAACCGAATCCCATTTTGCTTTAATTTCTAGTAAAGGGCAAGGACAGGCCATACAAGATAAGAGTTCGGATTTCATCACCGTTCTCTTCTTGCCCGCCTTAGGAAAACGATACCAAACGCGTACCTAAGCTTAAAAAATCTTGACTAGAACGAGACCGATAGGGTAACGAGCTTAATAGGAAAGTCATTCGAAAAATATTGGTTACTCTTTAAGCATACTTGAAGTTCATGATGGTTTATGTGAGTTGAATGCGTGATGCGCCGCCTTGTAATGCGGTGAGGCCTTGGGTATCAAAGCTCCACGCGGCTTCCTCGCCTCTATTCAACTTACTTAAACTCGGATTGATTCAGGAGGGGTGCCTTTCAGTTGTAACGAATTCCCTTTCGAATGATTAGAAGGTCGGTCTAGAAACAATCTAAGTGGAGCCATCATGCTTTTTGTTTGCTAGAAATCGTAGGTTTGTTTTGGTCGAGTCAGCCTTGTTTGTGTTTGTGTAGAATTCCCTTGCGGTTAGGATGTCAAATTGGTATTATAATAGCCATCACAATGAATATGAATATCCAACTCGATCATTATGGACATCACTCTTTTTATGACCATAGTGTGAATAGTGGTTGGGAACGCCAACCTTTGGAAGGTTATGGGTCATACCATGGTGAGCCCAATTACTATCCACATGTGCATCGGTCATTCGAGCAAGAAGATTATAGTAATAGTTCTTCGTCTCTAGAGGATACAATCAAACTTTTGAAAAGTAGTCCTTATTATGATCCTTCTGTTCCTCTTCCTTCTCTAGAAGAGTCCCTCGGGGGTTTAGGTGATCGACACAAAAGTTATTTGAATCAACATGTAAGTTAGGCGAGGTAAATAACGTAGTTATGGACGAAAGGACTGCAACAACGATTGAATCTTTAGAAGATATCCTCAATAGATTAACTCAAAACTTAGATCCAACACTAAGGGAACTTTCTTTGGAAGAGAGCCTTGAGAGGATGGTTTGAGTCGACACGTAGACTTGAGTTAGAGACGAACGAAAGTATTGCTCGAAATAATCTGGAATTGCCAATATAGTGTATCCAATAATACCCTTGAGAATGAAGATAGTTATTCGCATAATCAAGATGACGAGGTTAGAATTGGTAACACTACTTGTTTAGATGAGGTTCAACCATTTTCATGTTATTATAATAATGATTATGATGAGGATAGTGTTGATGAAGAATTTGAAATAAATAGGCATAGTGATCAGGAACTTGCTACTCCGATTGAGCTTTGTAATAATTGGGTTATTTACAGTTCGGATCCTAATAATTTTAAAAATTATTCACCTATTCAAGAGGACGAGGATTTGCCTAGAATCTTTGTTTTAGACGATGTAGTATTTCCTGTTTACGAAGTCGATAATGGTTTAGAGGAACGGGTTTATCCTGAGAATATTATTTTAGAGTCTAACGATGTAAAAACAATAGTCTTAGACGAAGAAGATGAACTCGTAGAGCTTTTAAATATGAGTGAGGATGCATCACCTGCGTATAATTTACATGAAGCAATTGACCATTTTCGGGATTTTGATGATCTAGAAATTAGGGAAATTGTAGCCAGTCTATCTAGAGACACCCAAAATTCTAAGTTTGGGGGTGATTATCATTCTCCTTGTGCCTTACCATTAGCTCTTACAGAGATCCCTCACTTGGGACTTAATATTTATGCCTCAACCATTGTGCGGATTACCTTCATGCTAGCTCTCCCGAACCTAATTATGTCCAGAAAGAAGTTCAGTTGTTAGAAACCCATCCTCTGGTTGATGTGGTTAATCCGGGCTATGATACCAAAATTGACTTTGTTTTCCCACCAAAAACTTTTCTTTCAATTGTGGGAACTTATGAGTTACAAATGTGTCGGTTATTAAGTTTTGAGACTAAACCTAATTACTTTTTGAGATTAGGGTCGACACATTTGTTTAAGGAAGACCACCACTCTCTTTGTGGTCAGCTGTGTGAGTCAAATCTGATTGACTTAGAGGATCCCCAACAATTCAGGTTATTGTTATATGCGTCTAAGTTCCTATTTGAGTTTTTTCAGACTCTAGAACCTGAACATTCGGATCTAACTTTTGAGGAAATGCAACCCATGAAAATATGTTATCTAGACCCAGTTATAGAACTCCGAACTCCGAACCACAACTAGATGTAGTTGTCTTAAACAGGAAACTAGACAAGGGTGTGCTTTATTTGTTAACTTTCTTGGCAAGTTGCATTTTCCTTTTACTTGTGATAGCCCTTTTTGGTTTTGGTGATCCGCAGTTATTCCGGCTATTACTCTATGATTCTATAAGGTGACTAATCCTTTCTTAGTCTGGCTGAAGACTTTAAACTTAGCACTTCTTGGGAGGTAACCCATGCTCATGCAACACGGTAATATCTTTCCTTACTCCTCTCTTCAAGTGGTAAAAGTTTCTCAATGTTCATGCTTTTAATTTCATCTTTAGAACATTGAGGACAATGTTAGATTTAAGTTTGGGGTATGGGAGAAACTTTTTAGTTGCATAAATAAACTCGAGCCTAGAAATTTATGTTTATTAAGGTCGGCACTAACCAATCTAAGTGGATGGAAACATCTTGGTTGTAGGAGTTGAGGAACCAACCTGATTAGATGGAAACATCTAAAGAGTCTATTCATAAAAGCACAGAGCTCAGGTGTTAGAAATAACATGATAGTTTCACCATATCTCGTTGAGTCCTTTTCACTTCTGTTTCTATTTTGTTTATTTTTAAACTATGTTTCTCTAAGTGATTAGGTGGGGCCCACGAATCAAGTTGTTACCAATGCTAGAGTGAAATAGAGTGATTGAGATACAAAAAAAAAAAAAAAAAAAAAAAAAAAAAAAGTGAAAAAAAAAGTGAGTGAAAAAAAAAAAGTTAAAAAAAAAATAAAATAAAAAAAAATTTGAGACCAGACCATCAGACCAACCGGAATAAATTTAATAAAGTCGACCACTGGAACCCTTGTATATGCCAGTTGTGTTGGCCTAGAGTTAGGATTATCGACCACTTTGGTTCCCTTGTATATGCCGGTGTGTTGATATTAGTCGAACTAATATCTCAGTCCATTAGGATAGGTTCATTTTGGCGGAGGCCTTTGACAGAGATATGGGAAACACCGTTCACTTAGTAAACATCAAAACCATCTATGTTTTTCTCTATATCCATCTTCTTGATCTATCCATGTGATTAGTTTTGACTCTAGGGTATTGATGTCCATAGTGCGACTATCTCGAGTAGAGCTCGTGACTTATATATGAATTTTAGTATGCTTGAGTGCAAACTCGTGTACAAAGAATTGGAATTTCGCATCGGGGTACTTCCTTCCGTAGTCAATAAGTATGCCAACCAAGGAGATTCTTTAGTGCCTTCCAAGGTTCTCGTAGATAGCTAGGGTCCTGGAGTAAAGGTTTTGTGGGTATACCTCTGGTAAACCCTCAGGAGACAACACTCGCCACTAGGGCCACCTAGGGGTTCAAATGATTTTTATTTTCTAGAATAAATTTGCTCGAGGACTAGCAAATAATAAGTTTGGGGGTATTTGATAGACACATTTTTGTGTACGAATTGTCCTCATTGTCTCTATTGTTGGTCTCGATTTCTTGTACTAATTTTGGTGTTTTTATGTGTGTGTAGGTGTTTTTGGAGAAATACACTTGTGCGGAAAAAGGTGCTCAAAAAGTGTTATTTGGACCCCAGGAGAAAAGTGATAAAGGCACCCTCAATTTGGATAAGGGCACCCAGGCACCCAAGCCGATAAAGGCGCCCATGTTTTGGATCGGGGCACTTCATCCTCTCCATTTCAAATTTGGTTTTGGCGGGAAAATATTCATATCCCGCAGATTTTCTCGATTGCATTTGGACGTGATTTTGTGCGATTCAATTTGAAACTTTTTGGAAAGATGTAATATATCATAAAAGAGCTGGTATGGGTAATTGTTTGATCGAATTTGGCTGGATAATCACGTGGAAGAAATCAGTGGCAACACGGGTTTGAAAATGATATTCACGGATTTTCAGCCAAGTTTGATGTCTTTGCTTCGTGTTTAGATGACACTTAGTCATTGAAGATGCGTGTAGAAGCTAAATAAGGGAGTTTAGGGAGCTGTTTACGCGTGGAGAATGATTTCAGGGAAGAAAATATTCGTAAAATATTTTCTTTTAACACCGAGTAATGGAGGATCATGGAGAGTTAATGAGCGTGATTTCTTGTCGCTTTTGGGTATAAATAGGTTCCATGGGTGTCATAGAGGGGGATGGAGAGATTGGTAGCAGTTTAGCACAACACAGAGTCGAGAAAATTCAGTTCCAGGGAACTACCATTTCTGCTGCTGTTACACCAAGAACACGAAGAACAGACGGCCAAAGACCGTCGTTCTTCAACGATCTTGACGACTCATAACCGTGGGTCGTATGCTGGAGGCAGACTTAATTCAACAGTAACATAGACACTTCGTCGTGGGTCGTAATACGGGAAGAGCGACACTGTTCTGTAACAGATCGGTTTGTAACTTATAAAACTGTTACAAACCCGGTTTTATAATTTTTTCTCCCTTTTCATCTTTGTAAACAACCTTTGAGCAAAAATAATGAATTTTGAGCGTGTTTCCATGATGAGAAGCTAAACCCATCCTCCGGGCGATGGAGGAAGCCATTCCTCCAAAAGTTATGTGGTAAAATTTATTTATGCAATTCTTTTATGATTATTTGCAGAATGAAAATTGAGTAAATGATTTTTATTAATTAGTTGTGTTTTCTCTTGATGAAGTATGCTTAGTTTAGGACTTTTGATACTTCATGCTTGCGATTAACAATTAATGTTTTGAAAATCTAATTTAGGCAATGGTTAGAATCACAGTTTCTTTTGATTGGAGTTATATTGTCTAGAATTGCATGATAAACTTTAACACTAAATCACATGAATTTTGGTGAATGGCGAAATCCTAAACCCCGGTCTCTCCATAATTTTTCACAAAACTTTCTATAGAGTTTGTTATATTTTTACTTTAAAAATTAAGTCTAAAAATCTGCTTTCACAAGTCTCAACGAACCTATTACTACAACATCATTGAAAATAAACCATCAGTAAGGCAGGGGTACACAACTTGTGTTAGGCCGTTCATATACAGTAAGACCTGTTTTATTTCATAAGAACTAATTATAGGAATATTATAAATCATTTTTATTCCCTTCAAATAGTATAGAGTAATCTAATTTTATTTTAAATAGTGTAGACTCTAGAGTAGTTGATGCATACCTAATAAATGCTTTCTCAACAAAGAAGAAGCCCATTCTTATCTCATTTTCAAACTCTTAAGTCTTATCATTAGAACCAAAAAATATATCTCAGTTACATTGAAACCATGATCAGTAGTACCATGAGGTCCTAGTAAAATCTTAATAAATGGGTCAATTTTTGGTGATAAGTAATTTTTGGTGTTGTATTCAAACTTTACATACAAACTTTTGGTCTATTCAAACTTTACATACAATGTTGTATTACTGATTGCTTGCAAGGAAATTGTTTGTATCTGTAAGCTGAACTCATGAGAGGACGAGCCTGTTTGAATTTTTAAAACATGAATATGGCGACCATTATTCTATGACTCTGTCTTTTATTCATTTTATAAGTTCTACTGTTTTGTTAATTTTCGGGTGCGCAGTAGCAACCGATGCATGTGATCATCCACAAACACTTTCTAAGGTAAGAACTCTAAATCAGTTTTAGCTCTACCAACAAAATTAAGATTTTGCGATCAACTTAAGAAAAACTTTAAACATTTGACAGTTCCTAGTCTGGCCCCCACCACGATGTTAAGGCCTGGCTAGTAGGTCCCCCATAATTTAAAACTTGAAACACAGGACCACCATGTAACTTAAGCTTATGTATTTGGCTAGAGATTCAAAAGGGTATTTCAAAGATAATGCTCCATTGGTGAGGCAAACACAACCTCTAGTCATCACATTTGTTTTTATCAAGCGTAAAACTACATGTTAAAGCTATCACTTTTCCATTCACAACATTATTGCTACTTGGTGGTGGAATATGTGGACCAAAACTTTGACATACATATTACAGGCTGGTAAACAGCCCATATATCAAAAGAAAAACTAGATTTCCTATAATATTTCTGTTGTTAAATCTATCATCCAGAATTAGAAAATTTACCTTAACTTGCGAAAGGATTATTTTGGATAATTGTATTCTTTCAACTATTTGCAGGTTTGCAGGTGTGGTTCCTATGTTACATTAGTGATTGTATCCAGTTTTGTCTCCTAGACTTACTAAAAGAGTACAATGTGGAGGTGAAGGGCCCCTTCAATTATTCAGCTCGAGAAGAAGCTGGACTCCCTCGTCATTGGTGAGAATTTACTGAATTCTGCCAAAAGAAATTTGTTATGCTAAACTTTAGAATACCTTTAACACAGCTGGTACTTATTATCTGCATCTTTAACACAGCTGCAAGCTTGGCGCTTTTCATCTGTGGTAGTTGCCAACACTTTTATTTGCTTAACTCCATCATAACATGCTGTAAACATCTATCAAGTGAACCATGATAATATGTTACCTGGAGTCAATTTTAGTAGACTGTCTTGTTTTGTTGTATGGAGTTTAAAGACAGTCTACTAAAAGTACTCATGTGTTACGGATGCTCTGGATAGTGCATTTTGAGTTGTGTTTTATTTGTCAAGTTCCTGTAAAATTTAAGATATGTTTCTTGGTTGTATGTGAAGATGACGAAGAATACTCTGAGGAGGATTTACTTGCTGCGTATTTTGAGTTGTGTTTTATTGCTTGTTTGCATTTTGAGTTGTGTTTTATTGCTTGTTTGCATTTACTTGCTGCGTAATTTGAGCATTATTTTTTCCAGTTTACTTGTCATAATAATGCTGCCTGATGTATTTTGCAGGAATGCCTACATCGAGTTTTCTGATGCCTAAGCTTTCAAAAAAGCAAGCCTGCAAAGGATATAAAGCTTAGTTGCTCTATTTCATCAGAAAGGGTGGAGAAAAAAGCAGCTTTAATATTTGTAAGTTCCATGTATTCAAGTTTTGTAGGCAGTTAGTAAGTTTGTATGTGTTCCCTTAGAAATTTGGAACATTCCATGTATTCCTTTAGAAATTTGATACTTAACCCAAAAAAAAAAAAAAAAAAAAATTGGTACTTAGAGAAATTTCAGTTCTTTTGTTATATGAATCTGAGATTAATTGAATGAATGTGATATGCATAGATTGAAGAGAAATTGTTGTTGAGTGTGGTTATGAATGTATTGAAAGGTGTAAACGTGGTATTGAATTTAGAATTAGGCTTATTTAAATGAGAAAATAAAGCTGCCGGGTCACCTTGACCGTGAGTAATTTTTTGTTGTTACAAAAAGTTCATAACGGCTCTAAGTTGTTACAACATGACTCTGTTGTAAAAAAAAATTGTGAATGGCCCTGAGTTTGTTACACGTGGGCAATTTCGAACGCCTCAAGCTTTATTATGAGGGCGTTCTGAAAAAAATTCAATAACGGCCACAAAGTATTACAAAAAATGTAACACCCACTTTTGCAACAAAGTAGGGCCGTTACAACCCGTTTTAGTAACGGCTTGGTTACATTTCTAATCCCGAATTTGGTGTAGTGCTACTACTATTTAATCAATTGTATTAATATATATGTTGTGGTGTTCTTTACATTCATGCCTTGTTTGTTTGATACATGCATATATATATATATATATATATATACTAATATCTATTTTTGTTTTTTTTGTTTAGGCATGATGACCTTTAGTTTAGAAGAAAATTTTGATCTGGAAGATTGGAGTACGGAAGAAAGTAACCAAGAAACTGATGGAGAAAGCCAAGAAACAGAAACTAGTGATGATGTAGAAAGTCAAGATGATGATTATGAAATGGGAAGCGAAAGCGAGGAAGAAGATGAGGAATTATCCATTATTTTGATTATCTTTTTAGAATCATATAATTTGCTGAAGATGATAATGGAATTGATGGAAATCATTAGCCAAATTGAAAGGCCAATACGTAGACCAATTACGAGGTTTGGGATAGCTATATACATAGAGTATTAATGGATGATCTCGAGGACTTCCGGCGGGAATATCGAATGTATCCGTTTGTATTTTGAAAGCTCTGCCAAATAATTAGAGAAAGAACGCCTGTACAAGATACACGTTCCATCTCTGTTGAAGAAATGCTTGGCACATTTTTACTTTTTGTTGGTCAAAATTTTCGGTATGCGGTTGTTCGTGATATGTTTGGTCGATCTCGTTGGACGATCAACTCAAACTTCATTCGAATGCTGAGGGCCTTGAATACTTTAGCGCCGCAGATGATGGTCAGCCCGTCAAGAACAACTCAAGCTAGGATAAAAGAAAGTACAAGATTTTATCCGTACTTAAAGGTAACAACGAGAACTACAATTTATGTGCGTACATATATATTACTCAAGATTGTAACAACATGCAACTCTAAACTTTTTATAGGACTGCATTGGAGCTATGGATGGTACACATATTCCCGCAATGGTAAAGGGAAGAGATGTGAGTGCTTATCGTAATCGTAAGGGAGTATTATCTCAAAATATTTTAGCTGCATGCAACTTTGATTTAAAATTTATATATGTCTTGAGTGGGTGGGAAGGATCTGCTCATGACTCGAAGATTCTAAATGATGCTTCAACGATGAGGAACGGACTAACCATTCCGCAAGGTAATTATACATAATTTTATTTTAACAATCTCTTATAATTTAATTTTCATATATATAATGATCAAGTTTATCCAAAAAAACATAGGTAAATTTTATTTGGTGGACCGTGGATTTGCCAACCGGCGTCAATTCTTAGCTCCATACCGCGGTGTTCGTTATCATCTTCAAGAATACTTAGGTTCTGGGCGCCGGCCAGTAAAAGCGGATGAGTTATTCAATCATCGACATGCATCTCTAAGGAATGTAGTTGAGAGAATATTTGGTGTATTTAAATCAAGCTTCTTAATATTTAAGAGTGCACCTCCGTTTCCATACAAAACACAAGCCGAAATTATTTTGGCATGTGCGGGACTACACATTATTTTTTGCAAAGAATGTCGATCCGATGAATTTCTAGTTGATGAAGAGGAACAAGATACTTCCACTGATCAAAGAGATCCTGAAGACAATCTTCCCCAAAATCAAACTCAGAGGCAACAACGAGAAGATGCTAATCAGTGGCGAGATAGTATAGCGAATAACATGTGGGATGAGTGGGATAAAGAGAATGAAAATTAAGGCATATGACAACAATGAGATTTATTTTGACAATGGACACATATTTGATTAGATATTCATGGTACTGTTATAAACATTGTAACATGGATAAAAGAAAATTGGTAGATGTTTTAAATTTTTCATAGGATATTATACATTTTTTGTCTCTACAAATCACAAAGAGTCTTTGCAAATCTCATTTTTTGTCTCTATGAGTCACAAAGACTCTCTAAAATACTCTCAGAGAATCACTAGAAATCTCTAGATTTTCAGAGAATCTCTGGGAGTCACTCAAATTACAAATCTACATAAGTCCATATAAATCTTGTTTGACTACCCCCTGTTAATTTTTGGAGGTCCTAGTTTAGGGAATGATGATGTTCAGTATCAATATCAAGGTTTTGGTGCTTTGCTGAAGGAATAAAGAATTTTCAACAGATTTTGAAGGCTTTGGATACTGCTGATCTAGTAAATAGCCTTAGGGCAATTCTTATGACAATCAAAAAATCCATTTTTTTGTTGAGCCACGTGGATGAACAAACTGTGTTTTTCACTATGGTAAAGGACTGGGACTGGGTGTTAGATAACTAAGCGCGCGACAGTAATAGAAACTCCAGCGCTCATAGGTAAAACGCTGGCGCTCGTTGCACAAACGCTGGCGTTTGTACCAAAGTCGCCAACGACTACTTTTCAACGGTCACCGGAACGGCTAGTTTCTACCGGCTAGTTTTTTCCTCTATAAATACGGCTCGAGTTTGATCTTACAAATTCACAACAATCTTTCATCCGATCAATCTTTCATCGATCAAACTTTTCTTTCAATTGCTTTCAGTTTTCAACCATGAATTCTGATTTTGATTCTTCTGAGGAAGATATGGAGATGGATGAAATGTTGTATGAAGAAGATGAAGAAATGTGTATGGAGTTTTTGCGTCAAATGGATGAAGATGCAGATCAAGATAGAAGAAGGCGAAATTTTATGTTGCAATTACAATCCGGGATTATACCAAAGTCTTTAGAGCCATATGAAGTTGCGACTAGAAGATGAACGTGGCGAGATCGACATTTTTACCACGAAAGATGATGCATGATTGTGTCTATTCCGATGAGGATTTTCAGCAACGATTCCGCATGGGCCGCAATTTGACGCAAAGGATTATTGCCGAGCTTTGTCATGTACAACCTTTATTTAATTATCAGTATGATGCACGACATGTACGAGGCTTTAGTCCCAAGAAAAGGTCCACTGCGGCCCTCTCGTATACTATGTTACGGGTGCAGCTGATTCCACGGATGATTACATCCGTATTGGGAAAACAATCGCCTTTAGGTATCTCAAATTGTTTTGCGAAACAATAGTCGAGCATTTTGGTCCAACCTTTTAAGAAAGCCTACTCGGGGAAGATGTTCAAAGAATAACTGCGAGAAAACATCGCGAGGGGTTTTCCAAGAATGCTAGGTAGTCTAGGATCGCATGCCTTGGACGTAGCATGCATGTCCTAGGTTGAATGGGAAGGCCAATATAAGGGTCATTATCCAAAATCAGTTTGTAATTTTAGAAGCTTCAGCTAGCTATGATTGTTGGTTTTGGCATGCCTTTTTTGGACTCCCGGGTTCAAATAACGATCTCAATGTTTGTATAAGTCACCATTATTTGAAGATCTTAAGAGTGGGGTCGGCCGAACTGTAATTTCACCATCAACGATCATCACTACACTCAGGGTTATTATCTAGCAGACAGAATCTATCCAGAATGGTCAACTATGGTTCAAGCTTATAAACAGGTAGGTTTTGGACCGACGTCTTCGAAGGATATGAAGTACTTTAACACCCAACAAATGAAATGCAGAAAGGATGTTGAACGCGCTTTTGGCATTCTGAAAAGCAAGTTTTCCATCATAGCTGAGCCGGCACGCTTTTTTGATATTCAAGAAATGAACAAAATTATGCTGACTTGTATTATTCTGCATAACATTGTCATTGAACAAACAAGGCGTGACCCAACCTGGACTGGTTTTCCAGATGAAGATTTGAGGCCGAATCTTGTGGTAGAGCATTGGCGCCCGGCAAGAGAATATAGACTTGCCACTGACACTGACACTGTCATACTCCAAAACCGGGGAATCTATGGACAACCAAGACAAGATTTAACCAAGCACCTTTGGGCTTTAAAAGGAGCAACAAACAATGCGCGAGGGCGAGGCAGAGGGAGAGGGAGATAGATGTTATTTTCAATTTAGTGTTGTTGTTTATTTTAATTAATATGTTTTTTAATTTAAAGTTATTTGTTGAAATTGAGGCAATTATATTAAAAGTAATTTTAAATAAACTTTAAAAAAACGAGTACAGTTAAATTAAACTAAACTAAACTGAATTAAATTAAACGGCTATACTGAATTAAATTAAACTTAACTAGACAAGAATTAAAATTAGTTAGCAAGATTGTATTCATCTTCGTTTTCTTCCGAGGCATCATCTTCGTCTTCTTCCATATTCACATACTGGCCAGTTTGTTGAGGGGGGACTTGGTCGGCCTGGACTTGTTGTTGTTCGGCCGCATCCATTTGCTTAGTCCATGCAATATATTGTCGTTCATTCATTTTTCCAACGTCCAAGGAGAGTAACTTGTTTAGCTTACAATCCCTATAGTATTGTTCTCGCGAAAGACGACTTTTCTGTTGATTATTTAAAGCAATGGCATGGTCCCTGACTCTATCTGCCTCTATTTGCATCTCAAATTCCTTGTGATCAGCATAGTTGAACTCGCTTGAACCTCCTTCTGTCGCTCGTTGGGCTGCGTCTCTCGCTGCTTTAGCAGCTTTCTGACCCCCTCTGTTAGAGCACTGCTCGGTCGAACTCGCATTCGTTGCTACCTCAAGCGTGTTTGTCAATGTTAGTGATCAAAACTATAAGTCTCGATTTCTAGTCTACCTATAGCTAAGTCTCGGACTAGGATAGAAAGTGTAGTTGAGCTCTAGACTCCATGGAGATCATCATACAAAGACGAAGAACTACTCAAGGAACTGGTGGAACTTCATCGACTAAAAGGTATGTGGAGACTTGAACTTATCTATCACTCAAAAATCTATCTACTCTATCTCCTATCTTGAGATAAAAGTCGTACTGCTATACAGACTTTGATTATACACATTTTTTATTTCGAGCCGAGTTTATCTCGTTTATCTATTTCTCGAAATATGTGTTGGTAAGCGATATAAACATTGTGTGATAACTCGTACGTGTGTAAGTCCTTATTCCTTGAACCAAAGTATGCGTACTTTGCTGCTCAGGAAAACCGGAACTAAAGTTCGCATACCAAGACGCGCACCATCGGAAGTTCACGTCCGTGAAAATCTGCTTGAAGTTTGTGAACCGAAAACAAACTTATTAGGGTACTTAAGTCCGCGTACCAGTATGCGTACTTAAGTTGGTTATTTCTAAAAACGATTATTCGTGAACTTAAACTTATATAAACTAAGGAATGCATATTTGCAAACCGTGGGTATAAAGTTCATGAATCGATTCGAGTGAATCAAATTGTTTTTGCTTTGATTGTGTCTTGTATACTTATATAAGATCTAAGCAATTGAACAACTCTCTAACTAGTTCATTGAGTCATTTGAACTAGTTATGGTAAAGAAGAATATGGTTAATATGAAAGTGCTCATATGGCTAACCATTTGGTTAACTACCGTTGAACCAACTAAGTATACATGTTTGGGTACGGTTACACAAACCTAAATAAACGTGCATTTCATTTGTGTGTAACAAGCTAAGTTTCGATCTAACGGTTGAAAGATATTAGCTTGAATCTAATCAGGTTTTCATCTAACGGTGAATATTGAATGCTTTGTTACCAAGGTAACTTAGATTGCAAACCACGATTTGAAAGACTATATAAAGGAGAACTCTAGCAAATCGGAAACCTAATCCCCACACCTCATGTGTGATACTAGTTGTATAAGCTAGAGTCGATTCTCCTTTAACCTTAGGTTTCTACCGAGACCCCTAGAGTTAACAACTTGAAGACTTCATTGGGATTGTGAAGCCAGGATCCAACTATTTTCTTTGTAGATGCGTGATCTGATCTTGCTGTTTCTATCGTACTAAGTACAATCGTAAGATTGGCTTGAGATTGATTTCTTCGATAGGCAAGATAGAAAATTAATCACAAACAAACTTCGTCTCATCGTTTATGATTCCACAATATCTTCTTTCGCTAGTCGATTAAGATTATTGTGAGGTGATTGATAATTCTAGGCTGTTCTTTGGGAATATAAGTCCGGGTTATCAATTGGTTCATGTTCACCTTGATTTATCAAAAGACTTTAACAAAAACTCGTAGGTATTTCGTGGGAGACAGATTTATCTATTACCGTAGACTTTTTCTCGTGTGATACAAATTTGTTTATTAAAGTCTTCGACTTTGGGTCGTAGTAACTCTTAGTTGTGGGTGAGATCAGCTAAGGGAATCAAGTGCGTAGTATCCTGCTGGGATGAGAGACGTAAGGAGCGAAACGGTACCTTGGATCAGTGTGAGATTGATTGGGGTTCAACTACAGTCCAGACTGAAGTTAGTTTGTAGTAGGCTAGTGTCTGTAGCGGCTTAATACAGTGTGTGTTCAACTGGACTAGGTCCCTGGGGTTTTTCGCATTTGCGGTTTCCTCGTTAACAAAATTTACGGTGTCTCGTGTTATTTCTTTTCCGCATTATATTTTGTTATATAATTGAAATATCACAGTTGTGCGTTGAATCGATCAATTGGGAAATCCAACCTTTGGTTGTTGATTGAAATTGATTGATCCTTGAACATTGGTCTTTGGTACCGAGTTCAAGTGATTTCTCTTGTATTCAATTAGGCTCGCAGATTTCTATTTGCTTGAGTAAGTATTGAATCGAGAAAGTGAGATATAACTCTTTGATATACTTTTATTAAGATTGAGTCTGACTGTCTAGTTGATTCTCTTAAAAGTATATTGGAGTTTGTCCATACAAATTTCTAAGCGAAATATTGGGTGTGGTTGTTAGACCCCCGCTTTTCACCCTCATATTCTTCTCTTGATGTTGGTGTTAACGTCTAGATTAGTGTTGTGTGGTTCATGACTACTTGGAGTTCCATCAGGTGAGGAAGCAGGCCCCCCATTCTGAAAATCCTGCGAGACTGGACCATATGGTGATCTTGCAGGCACTTGATGACCTTCCAGCAAGTATGGATTAAACTTGTTAAGCACCCTCAAAATGGTGAAACACTTTTCATGTTGGAAGTTGGAACCTTTGTGGGATCTTTGCCACTCTTCCCGACATCTTCGTTCCACATCCGGTTCGCCTTCACCACTTTTTTTTTATTCCACATTTGAGTGATCAAAGCTACATATTCACTAACGACTCCTGAAATTATGCAAAAACGATGAGACAACCCATCGCCATCACGTCTATTGGGGTTACCTGTTTCTTCAC